>CAJQZN010005959.1:0-13504 GCA_907164685.1 Colias eurytheme | reverse complement strand
CTATAGTCAGTTTAAGTACCTACAGATTTTTGTTCGTATTGAAAGTCGAAACAAAAGTACGTCAATCGTCTTCTTGTTATCGTTTGGAAAAAGTAAATTCTGTCGTCATTCGAATGAATGCGCTAGTCATTCAAAAATATGCCGAGCGTTATATCCGCTCTGTTCAAAGGTCTATATGACAATCCGCTTACTAGTTGGACCACAGATCACAGAAACTAAAGGGAGATATGGTTAGGGGGCGGGGCCTGTGTAGCAGCAATATGCTCAAAAAAAGAACAAACTGTAGCGGTGCTGTATACGTACGTCACTTACAATCTAGTGTGCGAACGAATAGTCGCTCTCATATTTTTGTGTGATGACACGCACACAACGTGAAGTATTGTTTTGATTTTGTTTACTGCAGTTGTATGCGTAATTTTTTTATGAGACACGGTTTCGTACTCAGCGCAAGCGATTGGCATCTCTCTAGATCTCTATGAGTTGGACGTTTGTTAAATCAACGTTCGGCCTAGTCATTCAATCAAATAGCAGATTCAACCAGATGCCAGCGACGTTTACATTGCACTATTACACTATCTATTTTACGTAATTCCTTTCGATTCAAAAGTTAGGATAAACAATAATTATTTTTAAAAACCACATTTATTAAATCACAGACAAACATACACGTGTATGTGCATAAATTCATCATAATTCTGTTCTCGTTGCTCAAGTAGGTATCATGCTCAGATTTTAGTACATGCATGGTACCTACACACATATTGTTTTACAATTTCAGAGAATACGTAATCTGGGATCACAGAAGCATGTATAATATTGAATGTTCATCTGTATGAATACAGTGAATTCCGTTGCATTGTTTTGAATAGAGGATTTATCTTTTCTTGTTAGAGAAACAACGCAATATCGAATGTCAACTGAATTTTTATTTCTAGTATTTTGTGGAAAATATTTGAAAGAATATTTTTGAAAACTTTTAATTTTGTAATTCAGTTGAAAATATTTTGTGTTGGGAATAATCGAATGTGTTAGATGAATAATAGCTGTTTTATCTATAATGTTCGAATGCAGATACAATAAAAAAAAGAAAGAGACATATTTTATTATACCTTAATAACTTATTTATTAACGTGTGTATTTAATCTTAATCTAAAATTAAATAATCTCGTTTTATATCCATCTAAAAGTTCTATACCTACATCATATTTTCATATTTGATATAATATGATCAAATTTGTTCATCCTATTTTATCTTAGTTACATTTAAAAAAATTCCCTAGAGTTAAGATATCAAAATATATAAATATCAGTCTCTATGTAATTAGATCGATTAGGATAAAACATTGCTTTCTTGTTAAAATATTATTTAAAAACGTTTTAAATGTCAGCGACTTCAATTTGCGATCCTACGGAATCTGACACAGTTGGCACCGGTTTCCGAGTCCAGTATCAGACAGTACTTTCTTTTAATTTTATACTCGCTTGTTAATTTTGATGTAGTTGGGCTTTTACGTTTAATAGCAGTGCTTTTTGATTCGTGGAAATCATCGTTTTAATTCGAGGATTCCTTTGAAATAATCACATTAAACCGAAACATTATACCTTAATAATAAAATAATGTGTTTAATGCTTTACTTTATGTTTCCTTCCTGAATTTACCAAATTGTAGATGTTTATTTTCCACTTTTGGAACTAAACAAAAGTCAGTTTATGGAGCTCAATTAGCATCTATCAGTAGAATCGTGTTCATGAGCTAAATTTGGTGCACGTTTCGAGAACCACACAAAGCTGACAATAAGCCTTATTCAATTGTGACGCAAATTACCTATAAACGTTTGACACCGAACGGAGAACTCAATCAAAACCGCACCATCTTCTCTTCAACGCATGTACCACGGTGACCAGACCGAAAAAAGAGTCATCCAAGAACATGATAACACGACCGAAAAAAAATGTTCAACATTAACCGTTCACAATTTCGCGTATTCGGTTGGATAATCCACGTAAGCTTATATTAGCCAGTGACCGTGATACCCACTAATGGATACCTGTCTACAGCACGCTCTGCTTGGTGCATTTGACGTCCCATTAATCGACATACTCGCACGTAGGATTATAGGTTTGACATTATACATGTTGGGGAAACTTTGGGGAAAGGAAATTTTTAAAGAAATGTAAGAACATTTTTGAGCACTGCTAGTTGATGCGCTGTATGTAGTGTTAAATGAAATAGTTCCTGATATTGATGAACTTTACGGCTCGTGGCTTTTAATATTGTTCAATTTGCTGATAAATTAGCAATTGGTTGACGTCCTAAAGAAGTTACAAAATTTATACTGATCATATTGCAGTACCTATGAAATGTTAAGATAAAAATTAATAATAGAGAAAGTTTCACGAGTATTTACTGATGGATACAGGAATTTAACGATATTTTTGAAGACGACTACGTCTGTAAGGTTTTCACTGTTCAATTATTAGGGTTTGATATCAAAAACAGTATTGTTAACAATGTGTTTACAAAAGCCGTCGTTTACAAAAGCACGGCATTTTGTAATATGTCAAGAATTCGTAATCAGAAATTTTTGGTTTGGATAAGGGGGTTGGTTAGGTTAGGTTCGTGTTTTTAAAACTACACAGAAATAGGAGCCCCACGAAGTGGGGCTCCGTCGTCGTCACGATCGATCGTCTTTTTGTAGAATTTTGGAAAAAGTAAATCCTCAGCATATTACAAACTGCCGAGCATTTGTAAACGGCGAGATTATACAATTTGCCTGCGACATAATAATTATAGACTATAGTGTATAATGTATACCGATCATACGTATGAAACAATTTAAAGACAACAATAAAAGAAAGTCTCAAAAATTATTTTCCTCTGTGAAATTTATAGCCAGCTAATTAATAGATAAATGATCTACTGCTGACATAGTTTCCAACGTTTAGAATATTAATGGGCGAATTTAAAAGACACTGTCCTATTAACCTGATCATAAAGATCCGTAATAAATATGAGTATCATTCCCATGTATCTTTTGCCGCCATTTTATAAACTTGTTCCAGAAGATTCGATTCGATCGCTCGGTGGTATGACGGTCATGGGGTCTTGTTTAAAAGCTGGTTTTATTATAGAAATCTGCTTATATATTAGGTAGTTTTTTTAGATTACCAAAATGATTTTCATATTAATTAATAATATAAACATATATCATCATCATAAAACTATGATTAGCGTATAAATCGATAATATGAACACATGTTATGGTTGTAAGTCTGGGTCATAGAAAAGTACCTATAAACTTCATAATTGTTTTATATTTCACACAAAAAAAATTTGTAGTTTTTTTAGTAGACCTGAATATTTAAATACCTATTCAGATTGATCTTGATTTTTCGGAACCATAAAAATTACGATTTTTCTCTCTATGTTATAAATTATATGTACTTAAATGTCAGCTCTGTTAAAACGAGGAAACAATAGAAAACCCCCTTTAGTTGAAAACCTTAGTTGAAAACGTTAAAAACCTAAGTTTTAAACACTGTCAGTTTCACATCAACGTCTCTAGAGGAACTTTTAAATTGAACTGTCAAATACTGTCTGTAGTTCAGAAAGCATTTATGGAAGTTTTATTGAAGTAGCTTGTTTATAAAAACAAGTGATAACTGCGTTAAAAACAACCGACTTCAAACTTGCACTTGCAACATTTACAAATACTGACAAAAATGCTCATAAAATAAAAACTACTAGGTCTATCCGAATAAAATTTTTATGGGACCAATTCGACACCATCCCGCATCGAATAAAAAAAGAATCACGTAAATCGGTTCAGAAACCTTGGAGTAATCGGTGTACATACTTGTATACGTAGTATATTATTATTAGTCTGTGGTACATACATAAAAAAAACATACCGGCCGAATTGATAACCTCCTCCTTTTTTTTGAAGTCGGTTAATAACAAAAGTATAATTAAAACGATGTATCGTTATTTCATAATAGTAACTATATCAAAATTCAAAATGATAGATGATAATATAATAATTAAAGGTGTTGTCTACTACTAATATTATAAAGCTGAAAAGATTGTTTGTTCGCTTAAACGTAATCTCAGGAACCACTTATTTGAAAAATTATTTCACTGTTACATAGTTCATTTTTCCAGGAAGGAATCGCTCGATGGAAGCATAGCAAAGCGGGGAAAACCGTGGAACACAGCTGTATAATATTCTATTTATATTATTGACGTCTTACATTATATTACAAACATTATACAATAGCAGTAGGTACCTAATCTACAATCGATGATAATAATTTAATTTCTTGTAGTGAGATGTTACTTTTATAGGCAATTTTATTACAATTTTATGTCGATAAGGACGTTTCAACTTTTTATTACGACGCACTTAACCTAAATTTTGTTCGGTAAAAATTTTCTTTAAAGTAGACGTCTTATTTACATAAACTTACGAGAAATATAAGAACTCTTTATTTTATTCAATATACTAATAATATAGTAATTTAAATTTATCAATATATTTGTCGGTCATGGATGAACTATTTTCTTTTCTGAAAGTTCACGTAATATAATATGGTATTTTTTGAATTTTTCGTTAATTTCTTAAAGCACTTAACAATTTGAATCTATATGAAAACTCAATATGCCCATGAATCAATACAATCGTGCCTACAACAAATTCAGTAAAAGTGTATCGTTGCATAAATTGTATAATTTCATTTTTAAATGGTCACATTATGCTTCACTTTCGCTTAATGCCATTCATAAAAACGTTCGAGGAATGGTCAAGAGAAAGTATTGGGCTTGCCGAATATTAATATATCACGATATACACATAAGGATGCGAATAAAGTAATAATTATCTGTGTTTTATGGGCTATATAGTTTGATAATTATGTTCTTTAGGTAGATCGTGAACGTGATCTATGGTTCATTATAATATTGGCATTAGATATAAAATATTATTAGGTTGTATTAAAAAAATTAAGGGTTCCGTAGAAATAAGCTTTTTTTAAGAGAAACGAATGTTTTATAGCTTAAGAGCATCTGTAAAAAATTGGTCACCCATCAAATTTATGATCGCACCAGACGTTTCTTAACCCGATTTTTTACTATTTACTGTTATAGCTGCAAATGAATTTGAACAAAATTTGAAAATTTCAGAGTAACTAGATGAAATTTGAAAATTTAAATTTCATCTTGTTACTCTGAAATTTTCAAATTTCTCAAGGCAAATTTTAAAAAGGTTGCTAATAAAAGACAACTATGAAACAGTTTCAATATTGACACTCGTTAGAATATCACGCATAAAGAAGAAAAGCTATCTTTAGTATTTTCCTTAGAAATCAAAAGCCTTCGAGGGAAGTTCTTTATGACGAGCCTTGAGGCTTTCCGATGTCAATGATATTTCAAATTGCGAAAGCTACACTTTGATATTTTTGTGTGAAGTTTCAACAAGAAAATAATAAAATATGTACTATTTTGATATTGTTGTGTAAATTTTCAAGTAGACAGTACTGTAAGTAGAATAAAATATATTTAGAAACATATTATTGTGTTGAGAACAATATTTTATTGAATTTTATATAATAAAGTATCACACGGCTTCTTCTGCTATTTTACCATTGGTATATATTAATAATATTGGAAGTATTTTTTGCAAAGTCGTAGATATCGTCGTAGCGTGATTCGTCAATAAATAATCACAAAAATATTTTTTCAGTTCAAACCTACGATTCTGATAAAACTTGAAAACGGAATCCTTAACCACATACATTTTATTGTCTTATTTCTATAATCTTTCATGCTAAACTAATTATAAACAAAGTTGCAAATCATACCTGCGTAAGACACACAAATCTGCATATTATATTATTGTTTTTCGTTTGTAAATCGATAAACATAAAAATGAAACAAATAAAAATCTTGCAATATTGTAGCGGAATATCTCTCAATCTCAACTTCTTCGTTTTTACATTTACATAAATTCTTTCACACACGACGCTAGTGTACCCTCAAATTATGATAATAGTGAACTGTCATATTTATTATTCATGCATTGTTAAAATGGCGTGCAAATAAATACATATATGATCAAATCGCTGGATTGTCATAATTATTTATTTTTATCATATAAAATTCATTCAATATTTTTGAATTAAACACTAAAATTTAAATATCTATTATATAAAAATAACGTACTTAATTAACGTTACCTAGCCTTCTACAAAAAGGAAAAACGCGTAGGATTTACCTAGGTATAGCAACTAATAGCTTAGGATAATTTATTTAATGAATCTAGAGTTTTAATAACGTCTGTTAGATATTTATCTAATTAGATAATAATAACTAAAACTTTTATCAAACATCTAATGAAACCCCTGAATTTAATATTACCTTACAAGCTCGTAATATTATACAAGTAGTAATTACTAATTCAAAGGCAAAATATGCAAATTTTCTTCGTACTTGTTAACGTTCCTTAAGACGATCCTAACCTATTTTTGCCTAACAATTAAAACTGACGTGAAATCATATAAAGATTATGCGTGTCAGTATGAATAATTAAATTTGAAGTTTAGAATATTTATTTGAAACTAGCGGTCCGCCCCGGCTTCGCTCGTGGTACATATTTACGTTTTCTCTACATAAGAACCATCCTCGTACTTCAAGGAATATAATAAAAAAATAATTATCGAAATCGGTCCTCCCGTTCACGCGAACTAAATCAAAATGAAATAATTATCTAATGTGAATTGTCATCAAAAACCAAGAAAGTTATGCCAAGTATAACCAGACACTATAATAATTTTAACAGATAAAATGACTGAAGTTTATCCTAATTTACGGCTCATAAACCAGCCAATTTTCCAAAGACTAAAGTTACACTAAAGTTGCACCAGTCTTGAATATCTTCAAAGATATGGCCACAATAGTAATGACGTCACGTTCAAGCAGTGAAAGGTGGTTGAGTGAACACATGATATCGGAATGCAAACGTTGAGGAGGAAAGTCAACGAAATGCTTGACCGATGCCGATACTGTATTTTTTTTTAATATACTCGAAGCAAGTATCAGCTTGATATTATATAAATTTATTAAAATTAATATTAGAGTTTTAGATAATTTGTAATTAATTTGTTAATTTGTCCTTTAGAGAATTGTAAAACATAATATGCATTTGATCATGCATATGATGATCTTCGCAGTGTTGTGCATGATCCCACGAAGGTTTCTGAGATAGTTCCGAGTTTTAACAGTACCACAAGCAAAACCAGGATCCACAGCTAGTGAAATATAAAGAATAATCGATAAAGAAAAAAATAAACTGACTGTAGCTGTAACTGTAATGTTTCAAAGGACAATGTTAAAGAACAAAAAATAGGTCATCAGCTAAGACGCAGTACTAAATGACACAGATATATACAAACAATACTTGAAGACTAGCTTGAGATCACAGAAAAGGATGGTCCAAAATACTTACGGAATATTACTATACTTACATTTTTTAATGAAAACACAAACATTTAAATGGTTGACTAAACTAAAGTATTCCGACAAAGCGTGTCACTTTGGTACTCATGACATAATTCATAATAATTATTGGTTACATTTGTATAATGTTGGTTGATATGGATCTCTGTTTTATTCATATAATTAATTATGATGGCAAAAACGATTTATTTCGTTGCTATATATAATTCTCACCAATTTGTTAATTATATTTTACCGTTGATAGCAATTACTGCTCTATTAACTTTATAAATAAATAAATAAATTTTGAAACAAAAAGTTGATATGAATTTATTTGTTACAATTGTAATATTAATAAGCATTTTCCTGTTAAACTTTTCCGAAAGAAAGAAGATTCTGCCTATGAGTGGGTAATCTAGCAATGTAAAAAAGGTCATTATTTCTTAAAGAATCGATTCTTATTCACAAATATTATAGCTTGAAATGTCTATCTGTATTCCTTAAATGGCTACGAGCATAATGTACAAAACAGCAAACAACAATGGTTTGAATAGTTTCTATCTTTAATAGCCTTTTACGAGGATTTTACTTCTACTTGTAAACCATTCAAATTTGCGTCTTATACTCAATAATACTAAGGTTCAAAAAGGTCTGGAAACATTTAGAAAACTGTAATAAACCATTGCGGAGAACCGTAAAAATATTATAAAATTCTCTGAATAGAAAACGTTCCTTATTTTCAGGGTTTGTAAGTAAGTATACAAACTATTATTGAACGGATGAGAACCTTAAACGAATTTAACGATGAATAAAAATAATATTATGTTATTAAGTACTAACATTTTAAAAGTAAGTATTCAGTACTAAAGCCATAGTATGTAAAGAAACCACAAAAATTTGCTTAACTCCAAATATTTTTAAGTCAGAACCTTATTATATACAAATACCATTTATATCTTGAAAATGTTTCGCGAATAGCCAATAAATTACTTCCAGGCCTTTACTCGTAATATTCAACCAAAATTGTCATTTACATGTAAAAAAATACCAAGAAAATCTGCCGCACCGAAATCTTATTTAGATTCTTCATTAATTTAGTTCCTATTCAAGTTCACGTTACGTTTCACCATTCCGAACATTTTGAATAGAAAAGTGATTACATTACAGTATTATGTAATGGGTACATGAAAGAAACTGTGTATGTATGTATAACCGTGTGTACTTACCATCAAGAAGGCTGTTGGAAAGGCGGTATGAGTCCTTAGGCGGTATGAGCCCGAGAGGCCCCATAGCTGAAGGAGCCTCACAGTCTATGACCAAAAAGAGAATACGATTTCAGTATTCAATTTCTTAGTTTTCTTTATTTATAATTAGCGGTAAAATGTAGCATGCTAAATATATATCGCAAGTCACAAAAATCTTGTCATGGAAACGCTCCGTTGCGACGAAAAAGAAAGACAAAGACACAAATACTTTTGCATATTTTATAGTGTTAAGTTCAATGTTCTTAATTTCTGGGTAATTATGTCACTAGATTCTATATTTAAAAAATGTGTATGGAAATTAAATTGTTAAGAAATATTTTTTTATTTGAAAAAATGAAGCTTCTCCAGGCCGTAATCCCATTTACTTTTAATTAGGTAAATTTTACACACGGCTGATATTTTGTAAGGCTTTGTAGCTCAAAGTTGACGATAATAAAGAATTTGTTATGAAATTTCGAACCTTACAAGTATTCCTTTGTGACGCATAAATAAATTACATGCTTGACTTCATAAAACTTTGTTTAAAGCAGCCTTTATTGCGTTTGTGGCCTTTGGTTAGTTAAGTACATCTCTGTGTATCATATTGCTTACATCCCGTAATTTGATTTTGTCTCGTAAAGGTAACCATGTGTTTAGTATGTGGTTATGTTTCACCTTTTACGATCTTAGTATGGATATATTCCAGTGTCCCTGTTTTTTCAAATATATTATTTTTCATGTTTAATGAGATGAAGGTAATTCTAAAAATACGTTGGTAAGGAACACTGCTTTTAACGTGAACATCATGACTCGTACATTTGCATTTTGCATTCGAAAATATTGTCATCATAATAGACTTAGAATAAAATAGACATCTTCATTTAATTAGTAAGGTCTCCAAAGCTTTTCATTTCATATAGTAAAAACTTGGTAAAAACGCCAGTAATATAATTAGACGTGGATGCACTAAAGAACATGATAATTTCATGAAAGTAAAATAATTTTTTAACTGACATGACCTATTTTTCAAATTTTCTTTGAATGTCTGAATTCGTATAAACTAGTAAGCAATATATACAATACTTATTATTAATAAACAACTGTAGTATTTACATCTATGACTTCCAAGTCCAAGAAATAAAATTTGGATTCAACTGAAATAAAACCTGTCAAAAGCGAAAAGATGTTTGTACATCAATAGACATGAAACTTTATTGATATGATAATGGCCAAAATTATCATACCAATACACTTAAGATTCTATCGTCCATTCGGATAACTATAAGGATACAAATACTAACCCTGCACACGTGACTTCGCCCGCGTGGTTAAAGAAAATTCCGATTGGAAAGATGTTTCACCGCGGTAAAAAGTAGTCTAAATGTTTCATAATCTTATCTTAATATATTTTAGCCTCCAAAGTATCCGAAACGTAAAAAAATTATATCAGAAATTCCTAAATTATTTTTATAAAGTTACTTCGATAATTTGATTAATAATCTGTTCTTTGTCTTAATTTACTTAAATAACTTTTCTTAATTTAATCTAATAGGTAGATATAGGATTTTTAGGTATTATTAAAGTAAGTATTCTTTTCTTATTTGATAAAATTTCATTTCTTTTGTAATTATATCGTTATAATAAAAGAACGCATACCTACAGATTATAATTGCGAAAAAACCTTTTTAGGGTTCCGTACCTCAAAAGGAAAAAACGGAACCCGTATAGGATCACTTTGTTGTCCGTCTGTCCGTCCGTCCGTCCGTCCGTCCGTCCGTCCGTCCGTCTGTCAAGACCCTTTTTCTCAGGAACGCGTGGAGGTATGAAGCTGAAATTTATATCAATTACTCAGGTCTACTGTCCCTTAAAGCTGTGAAAAAATCAAACTTCTAAGCCAACGCAATCAAAAGATACAAACGTTTATGCCGCAAATTTTCGACACTTGCAAGGGAATCAAAACCTACAGGGTGCTTCCCGTGAACTCAGAATCTTGAAATTTGGTACGAAGCAACGTCTTATAGCATAGATAAAGGAAAAATTACGAAAACCATAAATTTTTAGTTACATCACATAATATATATTTTTTTAATAATTTTATACTTACTACCCATTTCCTCATAAACGCGTAGAGGTATTAAATTGAAATTTATACCAAATACTCAAGTCTATATTACCTTTAAGCTGTAATAAAATCTAACTTCTATGTCAACGCAATCAAAAGAAACAGCAATTTAAGCTGCATATTTTGAAACTCGCAAGTACTCGCAAGGGAATCAAAACCTAAAGGGTGCTTCCAGTCGACCTAGAATCTTGAAATTTGGCATGAAGCAACGTTTTATAGCACACATAAAGGAAAAATTCCGAAAACCTTAAATTTTTAGTTACATTACAAAATATATATTTATTTTTTAATAAATATAAACTTATTACTTTTTTCCTCGTGAACGCGTAGAGCTATCAAGTTGAAATTCATATCAAATACTTAGATCTAATGGCCTTTAACCCGTGAAAAAAAAAATTGCAGGTTTGTACGGAACCCTCGGTGCGCGAGTCCGACTCGCACTTGGCCGGTTTTATTTAATGTAACTTTGTGGAGTCGTCTAATTATCTTTAAAGATACAGTTCATTTTTTCCCAAGCCTGTCAGATAAACAATGTTCTGATTAAAATATTTCTTCTAACTTTAATTATAATTAGACAGTACAACAAAATGTCTAATAAATCACTTCCTTATCAAAAAGGATTATAATATAGTGTAATTTAGATACAAATGTAACAATTTCATTTGTAGATTTACCTTTAACAACAGCTGCAGTAAATTTGGGTTCGTACTTCGTATAAACGTCTCTGAGTTTGATATAAAGGGATTTCGGGACGTTTGTTGTCAAATAATTCAATTTTGTTTATACTATTTCGTGGAAAAAAGGTCGCGATTCTACTTAAAATAAATGTGTTTCTGTACAAGAATATTATTGAATTAAATTTTCGATTCTATGGGATAATGGGATGATATCTTTATAGGATTGAAGAATCATTGATATAATACATTTAATTCTTGTATGCAATCTAGGTAATTAAACACTTTAAAGCATTGTGTAAGTAATTATAAATTGTAAAATTAATTTAATTTGTAGGTTTAATCTTTATCAGGATAAACTATTATAATATAGACTACACTACAGCTATAGGGACTTACCACTTTCCTAACTTATAAAACTAAAGAAAAGTTAAATTTATTGTTGAACGAAATCGCATCGTCACGCTTAAATATTAAAATATCAAAAACCATTTCCAGTAAACACTTCAATTTGCATTTAACCCGGAAATGCTTTTACTACACTTGGATATATTTTTCTTGTCAAACTTTTTACAGAATAAATCTGCTATTCACCTACATGCAGCAGGGGCAATATTGGAATTGCACCTTTAATTGGCTCCTTAATTATTGTGATATTGTGTGTGCAAGCAGGGGCATTTTGAGAACAACTGAAATTGCTCTGACCGCCGCGCCGTGCAACCTAGGTTGTTCCAATATGGCCCCTGCGGCAGGTACGTGAAGCCGGCTTTAGTATAAGCGATTAACTTTTTACTGATACTGATTTTTACAATTTTAACAAATTATCATCCAAATTAAACATTACAGAACAAAAATTTACTTTTAAATAATACGACACTGGAATTTATACAGATATAAGTACAGATTGTTAAAATATTATAATGTTACCAACTTTTAAATTGAATTTTGTTTGTATACGTGGTTAACTGAAACTGTAGCAATTATAATATGTATCGAAGAGAGACATTACTGTAATAAATTCAACTATACTCGTATTATAAATATGTGGGTTTGTTTGTCAATTGAGAGATTATATATAGTAAAACATTTTTTTTAATCAGTCCTCTAGTACCTATTTGAGTTAAATCGTGAAACAAACAAACCAAAGTCTATATTATAATTAATTAATATTCCTGTCTAATAAATTGTTTAAATACATAATATTCCTGTCTAAATTTTTCAAGAACAGTCTAAATATTTAACCGAATACACTAACGATCCACAGCATTAAAATGACGTTACAAGACAAAAGAAATGTGATTGTTTATCGCTATGATTTCCCCAGTTAAAACAAGACTTAGTTCCCAACCAACTTTTCATTAATTTAAGTAAATACTGAATTCAAGAAAATATAACAAAAGATTTGTCTGGAAGTTCCGAGAAAATTCGTGCAAAGCACTTTTAAATTAATGTTTTGTTTACGTTTCAGATTTTGAATGTCTTAAAACAATATTGAGATAGAGAAATGCTAAAAGGAAAAATGTAATTAGGGATACAGAATAACCTAAATGAGTCTTGGAGTATAGCGAAATTATTAATTTATAAACGTGTGTGAAATTCAAATAAAATTAAAATTGTATCAAAGGTTTCTGCTGTTAATAAATTCCTTATTGTTCTTTCACTATCAAGCCTTTTGATTAACGAAGAAAAAATATTGACTCATATTTTTATTCAATAAATCTGCCTTTCCCATTTCTTTACTTGATTAGATAATTTTCCTTATGATTTTATCACCGTCGTTTCTATTAATTTATTATTATGAATGAGTGGAATGAATATTATCTGTCCAATTCCAATATAATATGCTATAAAAAAAATAACAGAACCGCAATCAATTATCTTTAAAAATAGTAAAAGGAAATCACCAACAATAGGTGGTAGGGTGAACAAAAGGTGCTAAAATTAGGTATATTTTAAATAACTTCTCAATTGTTTA
>CAJQZN010005957.1:0-12880 GCA_907164685.1 Colias eurytheme | reverse complement strand
GGTGTTGGATCAGGATCAAATGGAAATCGTAAGTATTTTGATCAAAAATAAAACCTTTTATAAGTAAGTATTCGCGTGGAGTTTATTTTTTACAAATTGTTAAAGTATAAATACCTATAAAAACAACGTTTTAAAATTGTCTTGTTTAATCGGATTATTTATAAAACTGTATGAAATATGCAATATAATGTTTTTTAATTTGTTTCGAAACGTAAATTTTACGCTGCTTTGCGACATGATTGGACTTCCGTACTACTTAAAAATAAACATGGAATAAACACACTGAAAAAAGTGTTAGGTACCTGAAGGTAAAAAACTTGGGTATAATAGACAATAATTATTATGTTTCACCATATAGAATACTAGCTTTCCGCCCGCGGCTTCGCCCGCGGTTTCAACGAAAAAGCCGTTCCCGTAGGATTTCCGGGATAAAACCTATCCTATGTCCTTTCTCGGGTATCAAAATATCTCTATACCAAATTTCATGCAAATTAGTTCAGTAGTTAAGGCGTGATTGCGAGTAACAGACAGACAGACAGAGTTACTTTCGCATTTATGTATAATATTAGTATGGATTAATATAATTTATGGTTGAAGCAATTATTTTAACAATAGCAATTCAATTTTTGTTTCCGCCACAAAAAAAGTAAATGATTTTAAAATTAATCATCGCAACAGGAAAATGCAGGTTGAAATATTTTTTAAAGTCATGAGAACTCCTTGGTTCGTAAACTACGAATACTAGGTGATCTTTGAAATATTTTTTTTATGCACATGTATCAGAATGAAATTCTTAAAAAGTTCCGAATCCCTTAACTATGGAAGTTAAATAATTAAGTTCATAGCGAGTAGTAATGTAGAGGGTACTTATCTATACTAATATTATAAAGAGGAAAGGTTTGTATGTATGTATGTATGTATGTATGGTTTTCACGCATAAACTACTGGACCGATTTTGATGAAATTTGGCATAGATAATCTTTAGACCCTGAGAAAGAACATAGGCTACCTTTTATTGCGAAATATGTACCACGGGCGAAGCCGGGGCGGACCGCTAGTAGTATCTAATGCTCTCCTTCCGTGACTTCGTTCGCTTTGTTTAAAACCTAATAATTTATATTATGAAATCTTCCTTGAGAATCACTTTATCTTTTACAAAAACTGCATCAAAATCCGTAGCGTAGTTACAGAGATTGAAGCATAGGTACATAGAGACGGACAGACAGCGGTCATCGATAACGAATTTGTTTTATATTATGTAGTGATTATCTTATATATTGTACGGACGATAACGATCACAAAAATATATAATTTAATGCACTGATAAATATATTTCAGGACAATAATCACACACGGCACGAACTGATGCAAAAATTATCCGCGTAGGTAAAGGCGATTATATTTCACTAGCTTTGTGGCAGAAGTGAAATTTCTTTGGCAAGATTCAAAGATATTAATATCGTTGCCTTACTCCATGACGTGACGGTATTGCCATGATGCAACTTGATATTTTCCTCTCAACGCGCCTAAAGAAGTTTCACTTCAAGAAGGTACTATGTACCTATAAAATCGCTCCTTTGCGGTGTAAAAGGGAAACCTTGCGGGTATAATCGCAGGGAACATCTAGTTAACAAACAAACACATTTTCCTATTTATATTACTAATAACTAGATGTTCCCTGCGGTTTTACCCGCATTGCTCCGCTTCTATTGGTCTAAGCGTGATGATATAATATAGCCTACACCTTCCTCGATAAATGGAATATCTAACAGTGAAATTATTTTTCAAATCAGACGCGTAGTTCCTGAGATTTCCGCGTTCAATTAAAGACAAACAAACAAAATTGTGTATGATAAAATTATTTATTACTAGCGGTCCGCCCTGGCTTCGCCCGTGGTACATATTTCGCAATAAAAGGTAGCCTATGTTCTTTCTCAGGGTCTAAAGATTATCTGTGTCAAATTTCATCAAAATCGGTCCAGTAGTTTATGCGTGAAAACCATACATACATACATACATAATTACAAACCTTTCCTCTTTATAATATTAATAGATAATAGATAATAGATTAGAAACAAAAAATCTCTTCAGCTTTATAATATTAGTATTTATAAGGATAAAAAAGATACTATTCACCAAAACAAAGAAATAGGTAAAATCCCAAGCAAAGAGTAAAAACATTGGTACTATTTCCTTTGAGTAACTGGGAAAACCCTGTATTTGATTCTAGAGTATAATAAAATGTACTTCAGATGTGCGACATAACCGGTTGTTTACTAGCTTCTTTAAGTGACTTTTCTCGGAATAATCTTGTGCAAGTAATTATAATAAAACCAAAAAAGCGAGATTTTAAAGGCGTAATATTATAACAATATAAAATAGGAATGATTAGTAATGTATTTTTTGTAACAAAGCTATGGTTAAAAGTTAAAACCATGACGAACAATCGACTTTAAGGCATACCTACTTGGCGCCAAAATTGAGCAATGATTGAAAAACAAGAAAACTAACATTTTCGATATTATTTCGTTAATAATATTTTTTCAATCGTAGGTAACCTACAATTATATTTTTTTCAATCGTAACCAAGAATAAGCTTCATTTAAAATTTCAAAAAATGTTGTGGGAAAATCTAAACTAACTAATAATTAAGGATTTTTCTTAGAACATCAGTACAGCTATCTATTTACTCGATAAAAGTGGCAGAACAATGTTTGCCGGGAGAGCTAGTAATATTATAAACTAGCTTTCCGCCCGCGGCTTCGCCCGCTTTGTCTAAAACTTAATAAATTACATACCTACTAATCAAAATACGCATACGCATCAAAATCCGTTGCGTAGTTTGAAAGATTTAAGCATACCTAGGGACATAGGGACAGAGAAAGCGACTTTGTTTTATACTATGTAGTGATGATGACAACATTTATTTTTTGTTTGTCTTTCTGTCACGTTGCAACGGAACGATTGTATGAATTTGTGTCTAGAGATGGGTTCGAGAGTGATATAGACTAGTTTTTTATTGCGTTAAATTCATATTCAAGTTACATTTATTTGCAAGAATGCAGTTACAAATATAGGTAGGTAGGTGTAAAGTTAAAACACCTCATTCTCATGGGAAATTTCTATGAATACGCGAGCGAAGCCGCGGGCAAAAAGCTAGCAATTAAGTGATAGGAAGTTATCAGTAATGAGAGTAATTACCTAGAAATAAAGATATTTTTTATATAAAATAGAAAAAAACTAATTCCCACGACACATGGGATCCTATTTCTCACACGAATTAACTAAATAAAAAATCTTATGATTAGTTTTCATGATAATAAATGAGAAGTACCCAAAACTTGGCTGTGTTGTAACTTGTAACTTTTGTAATAGAATAACAATTTTTGAAGTGAAACTGACAACAAACTTAAGTTTTTTTCAAGTTGGAATAAAATAATGTCACTACATATATTTAAACCTAGTATAAAACTAAAACTAAAGTCATGGTTTTTTTTCAATAGAATGGTTCCCCGTTCCAGAGAAAGATTTTAGTATGTAACAAGCTGCGCCCCGCGGTTTCACCCGCGTGGATCCGCTTATGTTGGTCTTAGCGTGTTGATACATAGCCTTCCTCGATGAATGGGCTATCTAACACAGAAATAATTTTTCAAATCGGATTAGCGCGTTCAAACAAACAAATTCTTCAGCTTTATAATATCTATAATATAAAAATGAATCCCAAAATGTGTTGGTAAGCGCATAACTTGAGAACGGCTGAACCGATTTCGATAATTCTTTTTTTATTATATTTCTTGAAGTACGAGGATGGTTCTTATGTAGAGAAAACGTAAATATGTACCACGGGCGAAGCCGGGGCGGACCGCTAGTTAAGTATAGATTTGTTAAGTCAGACAGCTCGGGTGAAGCCGCGGGCGAAAATCTAGTAATAATATATATGTACCTAGGTTTAATAAAACCAAAATGTTTAATTTCTGACAATCGTATCTACATAAGTAAATATCGCGCGGTCAACAACAAGGCCATAACCTTTGAAACTCCGGCAGGTTTTTGTCTGCGTTTTTTCATATGTTCCCCGTTCTTGTTTCCTAGTCACTTTTTATATTCTGTAGAAGTTGTTTCATGATTTTTAATTACATATAGTAAGGTATAATATAAAGATGAAGAGTTTGTTTGCACCCGCTAATGTCAGGAACTACTGGACTGATTTCGATTTTCTAGCCGCGGTCATATTGTGAAAAAATCCTAATTAGTTACTTCAAATTAAAATTTAAGTAAAATGATGTTTCATTCATCGTCGTCATTCGTCATTTGAATGGGAGAACTCTGCAAAACCGCATCAAAATCTGTTGCGTAGCGAAGCAGCAAAAAAGTGATGCAATTTGTGAAGGAAAACTATTAGTTTCGCCTTATTTGTGAAAAATAAACATAAACTATACCAAAATCATAACAAAATCAAAATCAGAAATTTATTACTTACCATTATTTTTGCAAATAATTCTTCTTTTTACAATTATTGTTTACGGAACCACATAGTATGTTTAATATAAAAATTACTTATCTTTGTGTTGAATACATTTCCTTATGTTGAAGAATAAAAAACTTAAAGGCTTCTTTTTGTATTGATTTCAAGTATTTTAGTGTTTATATTCATAATATCCTACGAACAGGGGAAGAACCTTCTTCTACAAACCTTATTTTTATAAAATTACCTATACTTATTGCCTTTTTAACGAACACCTACTTATTAATAACTAGATTTCCACGCGCGGCTTCTCCCGCGTTTTCAAAGGAAAACCCGCATAGTTCCCGTTCCCGTGGGATTTCCGGGATAAAATCTATCCTGTGTTAATCCATTCCTTCTATATGTGTGCTAAATTTCATTGTAATCGGTTCAGTAGAATTTGCGTGAAAGAGTAACAAACACACACACATCCTCACAAACTTTCGCATTTATATAATATTACATGTCTCCGCGCGCGGCTTCTCCCGCTTTGTAGAAAACTTAACAAACTCTACCTACATATAAAAAAGCTCTCTTATAAAGATAGTAGACGAACAGACAGCAACAGCCACTTTGTTTAATGCTATTTAATGATAATTAACTTGTATGTACAATAAATTAAATGCAAATAAAATGTTTGAAATATTTTGCTTTATTGTAAAGATATCTGCAGCGAATCAAACTTTGTATTGAATTTTTCCTTCTTTCACAAATCGGTTTTACGTACGCCTATAGATGTTTCACATCAAAAGTCTGGTACCTATTATATCTATACTTAGTATTATAAAGCTGAGGTTTGTTTGTTTGAACGCGCTAATCTCAGGAACTACTGGTCCAATTAGAAAAATTCTTTCGGTGTTAGAAAGCCCATTTATCGGGGAAGGGTATAGGCTATATATATATATTTACTAGCGGTCCGCCCCGGCTTCGCCCGTGGTACATATGAAAAATATGTAGATGTTGGCCGATTCTCAGACTTACCCGATATGCACAGAAAATTTCATGAGAATCGGTCCACCCGTTTCGGAGGAGTATGCAGACTAACATTGTGACACGAGAATTTTATATACCTATAAGATTTATTCATTTTTATATCATCACGCTAAGACCAAAAGGAGCGGAGCACTGCGGGTAAAACCGCGGCGCCCAGCTAGTTAGTAATAGTAGGCTATTATAATCCAGGTAGGCAATACACTCAGATGCGTCATTAACAATGGATAATAACTCAATAACATGGTATATTATTAGATTTTTAATAACATGCCTCACAAATGCAACAAGGTTTTTCGCATTATATAATCTGTTAAAAGCACTTCACACGTGAACAGTGACGTCATTATTTATCTGTGGTTTTGCGAGGTCGCAATTGTGTCATATTTGTCCGAGATTCCAATTTCACAAAAAAGAACCGGTCACATCGAGTTTTTTTTTGTTTTTACTCTATAATTTATGGAGATTTGGATTTGGAGTTCGCATTTCAAATCTATCGTCAATGTGTCTATGTTTTTTTTTCCTGTTTATATCTGCAAAGTCCATCACATCATCCTCCTACACATTACCTGAGTTTTTACCTATGTACCTATTACCTAATAGATTTTAACCAAGGCGCTTAGTGTAATTACTCATTGCAGTTTTCCTGCTATGACGGAAGAAGTTCTTACATTGCGTTAGTTTTCCTATAGGTGACATTCTCAGCATGTCCCATGAATGTCCGCTATTTTTATAATGCCAGTTAAAATTTATAAGGAAATAGCGCATTATGTTGGAACAAAATGCAAACAGTGAAAAATTCCGCCCACCGTCTTAATAAATAGTGCATTTATACGGAAACAATGCGTATTGCACGGTTAAATACTAGCTTACCTACGGCCCGCGGCTTCGCCCGCTTTGTCTAAAACCTAATAAATTATATACTAAAACCTTCCTCTTGAATCCCTATTACAAAAAACCGCATCAAAATCCGTTGCGTAGTTTTAAAGACCATACATAGGGACATAGGGACAGAAAAAGCGACTTTGTTTTATACTATGTAGTGATGATGATGAAGTACAATCATAACAAACGACTGCACAGATTTTCATAACACATAGAAGATTCAACCTTAGTAATGTACATGCTCTAAGGTACCCGATGTTTTCTTACATTGTGAAATAAACAAATACACAAATCTATACTAATATTATAAAGCTGAAGAGTTTGTTTGTTTGAACGCACTAATCTCAGGAACTACTGGTCCGATTTGAATAATTCTTTCGGTGTTAGATAGCCTGTTTATCGAGGAAGGCTATAGGCTATATATCATCACGCTAAGACCAACAGGAGCGGAGCAATACGGGTGCAACCGCGCGGCACAGCTTGTCAAATGATGGTTCTGTTACTGTTCCTTTGTTTGTAAAAAAATAAAACATAAATCGTAATGATACATAAAGTAGTACACTAGAAATATACAATTTCATTGGATCAGCTGCAGTTCGTGCCGATTAAACTCGAAAACGGCTGGACCGATTCTGCCTCTACTTTTCTCCTAGGATGCGAATTTGCTATTTAATTTGGCAAAATTATAGGCTTCTCGCCTTCTCGCAAAATGTTAACGTTGACGAAGTCGCGTGCCTAAGTAACTTGTCAAAAATATATTTCGTTTAATTTTGTTATTGTTAAGCTTTTATAACCTTGGAATTAAGAATATATTATTATATTGGTCAATGACTCACACCGAGGTTAAAAATTTTATTGAATTATATGTACTAGCTTTTCACCCGCAGAAAGTCCCGTGTCCCCGTAGTGGGGTAAGGGGCAGATGCATTATGCATAGTGCATACATTTGTTTCACTGATCGATTTTCTTTAGGGACAAGTAGGTGATCAGCCTTCTGTGTCCTACCAGACCGAGACATTTTTTTTCTTCATCTCCACCGGGAATCGAACCCAGTGTAGTGTATTTGCATTATGAATTATCTGTGCGTGATAATATTTACTAAGTGGGTATTTGAAAAATAAAAAGTGAGTCTTGATTCTAGCCGGCCGCGGCGTACAGGCCGGCCGGGTATTTGAAAAATAAAAAGTGAGTCTTGATTCTAGCCGGCGTACATTATTTATTCCCGCATTGATTTCCTCATTCATCTTTTAAATATAACACCCAGGACCCCTCGGCTCTACGCTCACGCGTCAACCACTGCACCAAGGAGGCGGTCGCGTCGCAAGGAGATTCGCACGCTTTGACTAAAATCTAATAAATTATATATACTAAAACCTTCCTCTTGAATCACTATCTATTAAAAAAACCTCATCAAAATCGGTTGCGTATTTTTAAAGATCTAAGCACACAGAGACGGTGCCGCGACGGCAAGAAGCGACATTGTTTTATACTATGTAGTAAATAAATAGTGATGCTAGATTGTCTATGGTCAAATTTAATAACACTATAACATAATTGTCCAATTATCGATCCAATTTAACCCTGGATTAAGCCATTTACAATGACATTTATAATAACCGCTCTTCACGGCTACGGATTAACAAGGAAAAGCAAAATTATAGATGAGCTGTCCATTTACGTCTATGGTCATTATTGTTTGTCCTTTATATTTTTAATTATCACCTTGTATCTTCGGAAATAGAAATCCCTGCTTCTCTACATAGTACATATTAACTATTAACCACTTATAAAACAAAGTCGCTGTCCGTCTCTATGTACCTACGCTTAAACGTTTATAACTACGCAACTGATTTGGATGGGGTTTTTCAATAGATAGAGGTTGAAGTATATAATTTATTAGGTTCTAGACAAAATGTGAAAAACTGTCTGTGTATCTGTCTAGATATAATGGTAAATGTCGCGCAGTATTTGTTAATGAATATTAAAAATCGTCCGAGTAGACACGGGTCAGGCTCCCAGCAAGATGAAAGACGAAGTTCGAGTCCCGTCTCGTGATGGAATTTTATCTATTCTTTAAAAAAATCTTATTAATAAAGCACTAACTGTGCCCCGCGGTTATACCCGCGTGGCTCCGCTCCTGTTGGTCTTAGCGTGATGATATAATTAGTAATATAAAGTATACATTTGAATGCTATAAAACTAAATATATCATTTGGTTCAAGTAGTTTTGAATTAAGTCATACCAAAAACTAGGAAAAAAAATATATTAATATTAATCTACATGAATACAACTGACCCATAAAATGTGTACGAGGCTGTTATTATAATATCCAATAAAATAATAAAAGGGGTAATAAATTCAATAAAAAATATATAATTTACATAGTGTGGGACAACAACCTATAATAATGCTAATTGTGTTTCTCACGTGATATATTGTTAATGTTGTTATACTAGTAATAATGGTGCAATGTCGTTTAAAATATTCCTTTTTTGTAATGAAATTCAATGAAATTAAATTACTTTATTGGTCCAATAAGTTGTTACATAATTCATTAGTACCTACTTAAACTGCCTTTAAGTAGGCACTAATGCTTACGCTACATAAGTTTTCCAAATTAACATGACTTACTACTGAGTATTTTTCAAAGATAAAAAAATCTTCTGTTGCTGATACAGTTGATACTTAATGCTAATTTTCCTTTAATTATAATAAGCTATTTAATTTCTATTCTATATCTATACTTAATATTATACAGCTGAACAGTTTGTTTGTTTTAACGCGCTAATCACAGGAACAGGTCCGATTTGAAAAATTATTTCGGTGAAATAGCCAATTTATCAAGGAAGGCTTTATAGGCCACGCTAAGACCAACAGGAGCGAAGCAATGCGGGTAAAACCTTGGGGCACAGCTAGTATTTCATATTTTGTGTTATTTTTCCAGTTCGACTATGTATCGTCGAGGGGAAAGGGGCGTACAAGCGTGGGGCAAAGTTCTGCCCCGTTTTGGACGAAGATAATTCTGGAATAGAATGCGTACTGGGTACGGACAGGTAAGCTTAACTTTGTATAATACGATATAGTACGATAATAAAATCGATCACGCATAAAGTGCTGATATCGAATATGCGAATTATTTTTTATTTTTCTCTCTTCACCTGTATTAACAGACTCCTTTAAACTCTTTGTAAAGTCGAGTTTGACCTAAGTACTTTAAACCCCCCGATATAATTCAAACTTTGTCCACATATTATTTATCAAGGATCAGCGATAACACAATAATTTAATGAGTTTAACCGCGTTTTTGGAACGAAGTATCACGCGTTACGAAAGAGGACTAGACGGAATTAAGACCAAAAGTTGTAACGCCACTTTTTGCTATAGTTGTAAGCCGTGCGGTGTGCGCGTGTTTCTCTGTCTCTCTCTCTCTCATAGAACTTCGTTCCATCCGGGTTTCACACCTCTCAATTTTTTTAATTTTTTTTAACTACAATATATTAATTATTATTGTTTTCAGACTAGACTGCCTCAGACGTATAAGCAAAGGCACGGTTGACTTCGGTTCG
Source organism: Colias eurytheme (assembly GCA_907164685.1). Taxonomy (NCBI): domain Eukaryota; kingdom Metazoa; phylum Arthropoda; class Insecta; order Lepidoptera; family Pieridae; genus Colias; species Colias eurytheme. The sequence continues at coordinate 2,934 of CAJQZN010005957.1, read as the reverse complement.
TTCAGTCCTGAAGACTTAATAGCCGCTCAGTGGGCAGATATCGATGTTCTAGTTACCCATGAACTGCGGCATAGAGATAGTAAGTACAACCATCTTAGGATACGTAAGATAATAATCGATTTACTTTCAGATCGTGAAAGATGAAGCCGCACTTCGTTATTTGCTTTAATAAGTAGAAATTCTGCTACTTATAGTAACTCTTTTACAGGAGAGTACGAGCGAACTATAGTCGCTCTTATAAACCGGAAGATCTTTATCAACTTCCTTTTGTCGTTTACTTACCACTTACTACTTACAATAATTCTCTTAAAGGAGCGTAAGAGCAGCACTAGTCGCGGTAGTAATCCGGAAAATACTTCCCAATTTCTTACTACCTATTAACTACTTACTACCTATTACTACTTAAAATATTTGCGACTAGTTGCTACAGCAACTGAAACTAAACCGAAAGATATTTACAAGAACACTTACGTCGTTTACTTCCTATTTACTACTTACAATACTTCTCCCACAGGAGACTACGAGCGGACAGTAGTAGCAGTAGTTAACCGTAAGATACTGCCAGACCACCCCTGGTCGTTGGACGCAGTACTACGGAACACAACGCTGTGTCACCCCGGGAATGGGGTGAACGATTTACGACCTCTTTCTGATACTTTATCTGGGGTAAGTGATATTTTTCTAGCCGATAGATAAAATTTTACACCTTATACTTTCATCGATAATAGGGCTCATAATTGTCTAATTTTTGTGTTTGGAACGAAGTTGCTTATCGCGTGTTGCGAAAGAGGCTAGACGGAATAAAGACAAAAAGTTGTAAAGACACTTTTTTCTATAGTTGTAAGCCGTGCGGTGTGCTTATGTTTATCTGTCTCTCTGTCTCTCTCGTAGAAAGAAAGCATTCATTCATTCAATGTTATAATACCATTATAGCCCACATCAATTAAATTTAAGTAGTATACTTCACACTTCAGGCTAATTCTTTTTCAGGACGGAATTATACTTAATCCACTGAGATATTTATTAAATCTTAACTATTTTATTAAATTATTCCAGTATCTAGAATCACTAGTCATCACCCGCTCGTGTGACCCTCAGCTGTCTCTCACTGAAAACAGACTGAAGGCCGTGGCTGGTTTCTTCGGAAAGGCCTGTAAGGCTGGCTACTGGGTGCCTGATGTTGTTAGGGATGCTGAATTGAGTAAGTAATATATTTCTCATACTTTTTAGATATTAGGTACCATTTTAACCATCAGATTGATTGATTATATTGCGCTCCACCATTGTAAATTATCATCATCATCAAAAAAGTGTTTTCGGTTACAATAAGTGGACCAGCTACTCCTGTACTTGGTCTTCCATAAAAAAGCGTTTGTACTGAGAACACGTGTCAGAAGTGAAACTTCTTTGGCAAAATTCAAAGACACCAATTGTTGCATTATTCCATGACGTTACGGTATTGCCATGAAACGACCGTTTCACTTCAAAAATGCGTGGGGATTTTGGGAGTACTTTTCGTAATCAGCGTACGCAAAACTATCCATTGCGCATAGTACATTAACGGTGGGACACATGGTATAAACAAAGATGTTTTATGTTTCCAATGTATTTGCAGAGCGCAAATACCCATCACTATGCGCGGCTTGCGAGTCGAGCTGCGACTCGACGGACCGCTACTGGGGCGTGAGCGGTGCCTTATCGTGCCTGCTGGACGGCGCCGGTGACGTCATGTGGGGCGAGCTGGATGACGTCACCGCGTACTTCGGGGTGAGTGGCGTGGCATGGCGTGGTGTGGTGTAGCGTGGCGTGGCGTGGTGTGGTGTAGCGTGGCGTGGCGTGGCTGTATCGATTTGGAGAATGAAATAACAATTTATTTTTAATTTTTAACTTTCCCGGTCGTGGATAAGGAATTTTCGAAAACCTTGAAATGCGGTTTTACTTCCTTTTAATAATAAAGAAATATTTCCTTTCAACCAATCTTCTATCTCTATTATTTTAAGTACTTTCCCTAATAAAAATTTCCAAACTGAATAATGCTATCTGCCTATATCCCAACCAACTACCACCTGTCTACTTAATTAAATAACTGATTCTCATAATTACAGTTAAACACAAACTCCAGCATGTACCCCAAACCCGACAACTTCGCGTATCTCTGCCGCGACGGCACGTGGCAGTCGCTGAAGGATAACCCCAAACCGTGCGTCTGGTTGAACAGACCCTGGCCGGTTATTGTTGCTAAACGGTAAGAAATCTAGTTAATTTACTAATCAAATAGTCTTATTATTACCCAATGTGGCAATTTCCTTTAGTTGCCTGGGAAAAATAGCTGTAGCCATTATTATTTATATTAAACTACTTGTACATTAGTTACTTGTACAATTATTTATCCTTTTTTCTATCTAGAGTAGAGTGTAGAGTTGTAAAGTGAAGTCCCGTGTCCCCGTAGTGGGGTAAGGGGCAGATGCATTATTCATACATCTGTTTCACTGATCGATTTTTCTTTAGGGACAAGTAGGTGATCAGCCTTCTGTGTCCTGCCAGACCGAGACATTTTTTTTCGTCTCCACCGGGAATCGAACCCAGGACCCCTCGGTTCTACGCTCACGCGTCAACCACTGTACCGAGGAGGTGTAGAGTTGTAGCTAGTTGTTAATTGTATTGTGGTCTGTTAAACTTCCAACATATGGCAGCGGCTGTGGTGTTGTGTGTCTAGTTGTTTACGTTAATGTCTGTTAATGGAAGATTAAATATTTATGTCAGCTACTAGCTTTATAGAGGGCTTTGTGCAGTGTTGTTGACTGTTATTTGTCGTTTATTTACGTCAATGTGTGTCAATCTTACAGTAGTCAGCGATGTGTCTAGTTGTTTTTATCAATGTATGATAACCCTTCTAGCAAAGCAGCAGCAGCTGTTACCACAGCACTACAGGCC
>CAJQZN010005956.1:0-14558 GCA_907164685.1 Colias eurytheme | reverse complement strand
GATACTTAAAATATTTTTAGGGAACATTTTTAAGATTTCTTAAAGATGTGCTTTTAATATGGTGTTGTAACGTTAATATTACAAGGGGAAGTGAAGCTAAATAATTAATCTGTTCAGAAATTTTTGTCCGTCATAAAAAAAAATAATATCAAATAACTTACATATTTGTGCGAATATTTTTGAAATGGCTTTAACTTTAATATATTATGATAATGCATGCAATTTGAATTGACATAAAAAGCGCTGTATACACAAATTCATTATAATCAAAACGTCTGAAGTATATAGCACGGTCGCTGTCACGGCAAAAGCTGGTATTTCATTTTTTATCCCTTTTCGAATTCTGAGCAATCATAAGTCGTAACTTTTACTGCCTTTGCTTTGTTTATTTTTCAATTAACAAGTTATTTATGGACACTAAATCGATATACCGTTCACAACATTTCGTGTTTTCGTAAAATTACCAAAGAAGTCACGTTTTGAACTTCCAAGAAAATTTAATATTTTTTTCGTAGAAAGCGTATTAAAAAGCAGGGATTGACTTAATTTTGTTTGCATTAAGGCGAGGCTTTGAGAATATACTAAAGTTTACTTAAAATAATAAGTGAATTATACTAAGATTGTTATGAGGTAAAAAATGGAAAATTTTCATATTAACGTTACTTTTCTAGAACAGATATTGTTGTATAAAGTGAAAATTAACTTTTAACAGGATTGAATTATTTAATAACCTTCTTAATAATATTAAATTGGGAGCTATAGGATGTTTATGGTTTATATTATTTGTTCATTTTACTAAATTAAGTGATTATCATAACAATGACTGAAAAAAGATCTCTTATTATGTATAGTAAGTAAATGCAAGATTTTTTCGCCCTTAATCTCAAAGGCTCCATTAAAATTACGCACTTTTAAATATTCACGACCAAAAAAACTAACATAATTTTGCATAAAAAGGCGCGTCTATTTATTAAGGGCTAGATGCTATCAATCTTGCACCGTAATCTTCCCCTTAAGTGCTTTCTCACAATATTATTTATTCATGAACAATTTGCGATGCAATCAGGTCAGATACAGCTCTTACAATGTCGAAACACGATTTGCCTTGATAAAATATGATTACAAACTTTGTAAGGTATTTTGAACATTTTAAAAAGTTTTTTGTTGTTATGTTTCTAAGTAGAAGGTAAATAAATCTCCATCAAATTACTTGACAGTATAGCGATATAGGACCACACTTTGTATATTTTATAATGAAGATAACGACACTAAATAAATGAACTTTTTTGGCTATTAAGCACGTACCTACTTGGAAATAAAAATAATGAATTACGTGATAGCGAAGCGAACTCAATCCTAAAAATAATAATTAATAGTTTTATCGTAATAATAATCATAAATACGAAGGTTATGAAGAAATTAAGGTGACTAGATGTTTCTTACTCTCTCAAGCAACAGCTGGTCTATATGAAATTTGGTCAGATTTATATCTGTAACCTAACTATATAAAGTATGGATTAATTACCACAAATACCAATTTTACCCAGGTATTACGCGAGTGACGAAGACGTTAGAAGTTGCTTAAAAAAACTGATTTGATTTAAAAAATATGTATCCAAGGTCAAAAATAAATAAAGCAAAACATAAAGGGATTAAGGTTTAAGTATTATAAGACAGTGCGCGCACGAGCAACTTTGTCTCCGCAACTATTTTGTCTCCGCAACTATTTTGTCTCTCCCACCTATGGGCTAGTATGAAAGTGCGCGCACGTAGCAACGCAACTCCCCATACAATTGATGGGAGAGACAAAATAGTTGCGGAGACAAAGTTGCTCGTGCGCGCTAGCTCTTAAAAAGAAAAACGTTTCCAAGAAAAAATAAAACTACTAACGGGATTAATAAGCAAGCAAGTTTCTTGCTATATTAAAAAAAATATTCAAAACTATGAACGTGTACTCTGTGTCTATCTGTCTATTTTTTATTAATAATTATTATAGAGGACAAAAATAAAATCCTGTTATATTTTATAAATTGTACGGAATATGATAAAAAGTTTCTATATAATATTATAATATGTAACCTCATGCTTTAAAAAGCGGCCATTATCAATAATTGACGTTTTCCGGCCATTTGAAAAAGGTTGAATGAAAATTTGACAGTTGATAGACGAATGGTGGAGAAATGTGACTAAAATTTTAGTTTAATTTTTGTGTTGTGTGTTTTTTATGTAGTCTTTTTGATTTAGATTTCTTTATTTTTGATTTTGACCGAAATTTTTAGTGTTTTTCGTATCCGCGCTGTGTTTTTGTAGGACCGTGACTTGGATATTTTTTTGTCAAGTAAGTATTAGTAATGTATTTGTATAGGCTAAGTGTATAGGCATGGTCTCTATGCTCATCTCTATCCCTTAGAATAATAATAATTCTAAGCTCTACCTCTTGCTCTTGTTCTAATAAACAACTAACACAACTCCTCTGGTATTTAGAATTTGCTATGCATTTAATTTTGAGTCGTAGATACCTTCTAATTCTTTTCGGGTATTACATAATTGAGTATCCTAAAATTGTATATATTATACGTATTAATTTACATATCAATCTTTACTCCTAAATTTGAAGCTTTACCTTTCTGTACCTTTTTGTTCCATAAAAATTTAGGTTTACAATACTAATTGAAGAGACATAATCCATATATTTCAATTACAGAATTACATACCTATCGATATTTTGTAATACAAGAGGGTTCACTTCTATATTATAGTTTCAATACATATAACTTTTTTAATAGTAGAAATAGATCACTCAACCGATCTCTACAATACTAGAATTAAACTCAAAACTATAAATCTAATTCTTAAATCGTCTCCGGTTACCTATTTTACATTTCAACAGAAAACTTAACGTAATTTTCTGCTAAGTCCCAGCTGAAAATTCCATATCTATTCAAGTAGGTTTAAGTTACTTAAGTGGAAGCTTTTTCGAGTAGATGCTGTTAAGCGGATTATACCCCGATGGGGCAGAACATACGGCCACACAGAATTTGGTATGCACGTTAATATTATTTCCCTTTGATGTTATTTTATATTCGAGTTTAATCTAGAGCTTTTGAAAATTCGCTATTATGATTTTAACAGCCTTTTAGTTTTGCGTTTGTATCTATATATATATTATATATCTATCAGTCGTAAGGGTACTTAGGGGCTTATAAAATGGTTAGTTAGTTAGTATGTATCTATGGTTACAAAAAAAGCTTAACAAGCGTAGAACTGAAATTAAGCAATAAAATCGATCAAATACGAGTTGAAATCGTTTCCTATAGGGTTCCGTACATATATGCTGAAAATCTGCATAAAATTAAAATTAAGTAGGAAAGTACAAAAAACATAAGCACTAAAGTTTCTTTAATACTAAGTATATTACTATGGAACTCGAAAAAATATAATACCGGAAGCTAGTCATCCGTTACAGAAAGTTACGCTGTCACAATGTTAAGAAATATTACACGCAAAAACTTTTGTTTTATTCGAAAATAGGTGGAACCTGACAGGTGATGGATCAAGGTTACTGTTGCGATGAAAATGAGTATTAAAGTAAGAAATAAAATTACTGCAGATTATGTTTTTCTTATAAAAATCATCTGTTTGTGTGTGTGTGTTTTTTTCAACTAATCTCCAAAGCAGCTGGAAATTTGTGGAGATTTTTTTCCTGAATGTTGTATGCAATTAGACAATTATTTTTCAATTGAAATCATGGCAATGAATTAAATATAGTCACAATAAATAAAAATATACGAACGCCTACAACACCCAAACAAAACTTATCAGCCTGAGTTGGATGATGATGATGACGTTGCCAGATGTTCTATGACGTAAATTTTTTAGTTATACAATTTCAAAATTACTTTGTTATTCCACAAATATTTTAGACCAAAAAAAAGGACAATATTTATGGCATTGCATTGTACAGATAATAATCACGTTTTATTTATATGGACATTCCTATGTACCTTACCACCTAAGAGAGATATCACATTGCCCACGCAAAGATCGCTTTTATTTCGAAAAGGCTCTTCACGTTGACGAGCGTCTGAATGTGAACAATCGTTGTAATTATGGCCAGAGTGAGCTTTTGTATGCCGTGTACTGAGAGGTTTTAGTTGTTCTAACCTTACAATTGTACCTCTTAACCTATTAATGTGTGGACTGCTGGTAGATAGAGGCGTTAAATTTTCGGCAAAATTCGTGAATTTGTATTAATTTTTAAGTGTCAAAGAAATAAGAATAATGAGTCTATGGTGACTGTCTCTATATAGAGCCTTGTCTCATAACTGCTTTGTTTTAATGCTCATAAAATCATATCTTAGGTTTATACCTCATATAAACACATTTATATGTGCGATTAAACTTTCGGCATAATAGCACCTACAACCAAGTTGGTTCTATAACTGTCATTAACAATCTATACCTTTTATATTTAAATATTTTTCTAAAATAATATCTCAACATCAACTGTTGCGAGGTGCCATTATTAGATAAAAGTAATTTGATTTACATAGTAAGCAGGTTTAGGCATTCCCAAAGGCTTACTATTTGAACATATTATTAATATCAGCAGACAACTAAAAATCGAATTCCAACAATCATCTATGTACGCGTAGAAAACACGGACAAATTACGACAAAAGTCAATCACTAGATATCACAAAGGATAAAGGTTTTAATTTCGCGTTCGCTCGTGTTTGTTCGCTAACGAGAGAACTGGAAGCGCTGACACTAGCGCGTGATCACTCCGCTGAGTCCAATTTGTGAAACTCATATATTAATAAGAGAAGCGATAAGTAGTTAAAGTGATACTTTAATACTAACAGAGTCATGTAATTATGTAGACGTAATAAGAGAGAGTGGCATGTTAATGATTATATTCTTTATTTTTAAGCTTGAAGATAGTGTTTGCTTTTTTTGCGGAAATATGCTCCTTACTAACTATCGAGAGAGTTTGATTTAAAACTAACTTCATGGATATATTGTATGTTTATTCCAAGGCTCAGATTTTTAGAATAGATCTTGTTAATTTAAAGTTATTGAAACACTCAAAATTCATATACCAATGAATTATTAAAAGAGTACACAGTTATTATTAAGCTATTGCCACAGTATTATAATATTGTAATACTGTGCTATTACATAGCTTCTATCGCGGGCCTTGAGCGCGGGGACCGAATCCAGAAATTCCGTAACAAAAGAACCTCACGCTCCCCACTCCGACGGGCACGGAGATGTGGCTTGAAGGCATAGCATGCAATAGCTTTACCGCGGCAGTCCCCGAGTGCCACACGTCTTTTTTTATTTTTCTTTTCCACGCTACCGCTGTAAATAAATCATAGCCTAAGATCAAATGCCATGGTGTATGAACTTGCTTCCTTGTTAATGAAGGTGAAACGCTTTAGTCTTATTCATTATGTGAATTTGAAAGCATTTGTCATCAGTTTTAAAGACGATTAGGGGATAATTTGAGCAGGAGGTGAATCAGCGTATTTGGCTACTTATATAATGGGCTTACCTACGACGATGTAATGTTGGTTAGTCAATTTTAACCCTTATTGCATTGGGCTATAAACGATACAATTGTAAATGGGTCTAATAATATGATGAAAATATATTGGGTAACAACTTTTAAGTGACAAACAATGCTCTAAATTTTAAGCTACACGGATATATTTTAAGCATTTTATAATGCCCTTTATAGCCTTCGTTATAGAAAATACATTAAACGTTTGCTATAAAAATATATTTTTTCATTATTTCATAAGTTTTTTCGTATCAATCTATTATAATACTCCTACAATAAAAGCTATGTTTATTACAGGTTCATCATAAGTCGACAAGCTGGCGCATATAAGTGAGTATGAGACATTAAAAAAAATATTCAATTGTATGGATGCATAATACAGTATTTTAAAACGATGTGATAAATAATTAAATAACAATGAAAATATAGTTTACGACAAAACTTCAACATTAGCTCCTTATTACTTATCCTTATTACGTATTCAAACAGAACATCGTATGCTTTCCAAAAAACATGTTTTATTACAGATACGTGTATTGGCTATTATTCCACTGATTATTTCAGTATCCAAAAACCGTTTAAATAAAAGCCAACTACAAAAACAATCAAATACTACGTACAACTTTTTCAATACAACCCACGTTGATTACGAAATACACGACGCAATAAATACAAAGTCATTATCAAGCTGTTTGATTGTGAAACAATCGGAACTAAAACTTTATCGATCCCGTCTTATCGAAGTTTCGCTTAATATCGAGCACTGAACTGAGCTAAATGGGGTTACCATCAATATTCATTTGAGAGGGACTAATGGCCCGTGAATAAAGTCATAGTGAAGTATTTGCTAAAGAATTCCGAGACGATTAGTTTCACTTTCTCGAGTCTTGGACTAGAATGCTTCTGAATATGGATCGGTAGGTTGTGTGTGACGTGCGAAATCTTGCAAGTGCATAGCTTGTGTGTAATTTTTCTGCAATTGAAAGGTTTATGCATCTTCTGTTTATTTATATAGATTTATCTAATGCTAGAATTTCAATTAAGTATACTCAATACATTCTCGGTGAAAGATCCATGTACTAAAATTAGTATTATTTTATTTGCTTTCTTTTACGAACGTGCATTACGAATTCGGCATGCATATTATGTATCACAAACTTTGATATTTTCATGAGCGTAAGCGTATTGTATTTTAATGTATTATTTATAGACATCAAACGTTTTGTACCGACTTTACCTTGACCTGAATGTTTTTTTTGGCATTATCCTACAAAATACTGAGCACATGGTTACCAGATAACAAAAGCAGAGTTAGCCAAAACAAAGCAAGCGTTCTACAGTCAATGAGCAAAAATCGTTTATTCAAGACTAAAGGAGCCCCAAATAGTCTGAATGTACTTGAAATAACCGAGATTACGTCTCGCTTTGTGGAACAGCCGGAAACCAAGTTCCTTGTAATATTGAATGAGGTGATATGGTGATAACGATCGTTAGGTTTTAATAATGTCAGCTATGATAATATTATAATCGCGAATGTTTTTGAGGATAGGTTTATCTATGTTACTCTTTCACACAATAACAAACAATAATATTATAACATTTTTAATTCAAATAGAAAATACAACAAACTCGCACACATTTGTGCGTCTTAATACCTATTCAGCGTATAATCCTAAAAGTTTTCTTTTACCCTTTCATAAGAAGCTTTTCGTAGTTTTTGAAGCATTGTCCTAAAAACTTTTGTATGCGGAAAAGATTAAACACGAACTACATTTGAATGGGTTTGAATCAAACATAATTATGTTAAAAGGTCAGCAATGATGTTATGTCCAAAGATTTTCGATATTATACTTTGCTTTTGAATAAGAATAGTTATGAAATAAACGGTTATTTCATTACTTATTTGATTATTTACAAAAACTATTTAATAATACATAGATTTAGTAGATTTTGATGTTAATAGGCAAAGGGATATATTCATTCTGCTTACGTTTGGTTTGATTTTGATTGCTCAACTATTTATGAATCAAAACAGATCCCTTCTATGTAGAGGTGATACCGTAAAATGTGAATAATAAAGTTAAATTGATTTATATCACCGAGAAGACCGAATTTGATAAGCATTTCCTATAACTAAGAACATCTGTTTAAATTTTAGTTTCTGTAAATGACAGAGCAATATTAATCACTCTCGATTACTGTTCCATCTATTAGGTAGCAAAATTATAAGGGTCAATCGAATTTAAACATCTCAATATTACAATTTACCTTGTGGCAAGATTAATTTTGTCAAAAATTAAAACTTATTTCGTTGAAATTTTAATCAACTCATAAAACCAGAAAAGTATCTATTATATTATTATATTTTGTCAGTTCGTTAATGTATACCTAGCGTGCTAGCGTTCCTGCCCGGCTTCGCCCTTGGAACATGTTTACGTTTTCTCTCCATAAGAACCATCCTCATACTTCAAGCAATATTATAAAAAGAAGAATTAACGAAATCAGTTCAGCCGTTCTCAAGTTTTGAGCTCAACTTCACATTTGGCGATTCATTTTAATTATACCTATAGATAACTGTTAAATATGGATTCGTTATCGTGAAATATTTGAAATACGACACATAGGCGAACCCTTGTCGAAATCGAGTGTGGACTGGTGATAAATCTCGCCTCTACTGGTGAGTGTTAACGCGTTAATGTCTACAAATTATCGTACACACGTCACTCTAATTCACAACACCCCGTTAACTGAACATATTGTCGGCGACCTAACTAATATTATAAATGAGAAACTCCGTCTGTCTGTCTTTTCTTCACGTCTTAACCGATTTGAATGAAATTTTGTACAGTTTATAATATGTTTATGACTAATAATTATTATTATATCTCTCTCCATAAGACACGGGTACCACCAGAAGGAAGATACCCGGTCCTTTGGAAGGCTTACGCTGGTCATGGTACAGGTCCAACACGCAGAGGCCCTTTAGAGAATTTAATGTGTTGTGGAACACCAGCCGCAGCCTGCCCATGACTGCACTATAGAGATACAGCCCTGGGCAGTCCGCGGCCATTATATTATTATTATTATATATGAGAAAGTAACTCTATCTGCCTGTCTATCTTCACGTCTAACCCAGTGAACCGATTTGATAGAAATTACGATTAATTTAGTACCTACCTACATAATATATGGTTTGAGACCTGAGCAAGGTTACAGAATAGTTTTTATCCCGGTGATTCCACAGAAACTACGTATTCTGGTTTTCGTTTACTACGTGGGCAAAGCTGCGCGCGGAAAGCTAGCTGTAATATATAACGTAACAAGGATAAATATAGATATGCCCCTTTGTTGTAAACTTTAATAATTTGCCATTTCAAGCGTCACCCGTTCGTTTGTCGTGCGCTGTTTCACCTTACGTCAACTTTTGACGAATTTAATCAAGAACTTCTAATAATGTAATATTTGTTGTAAATTAAATTCTCTACAACTTTGGTGCAGTATTTTTTCGTCGTAGAACTATAAATAAAATATTTATAAGCGAAAATGTTCAGAAATTAGAGCTATTTAAAAAATGTAACATTTCAATGGACTATAATAATACGTTGCCAGAAATAGATACAATAGCAAAACTCTTACAAAATGATGTACCTACTTATATAGAAATCTATACTAATAATATAAAGAAGAAGGTGTTTATTTGAACACGCTTATCTCAGGAACTATTATAACGAAGATAATAATAAATAAATCATTTATTTGCACCATTATAATATTATGTTACAAAAATATAATGACCCAGGCTCCTAATATAGTTGTAAACTGTTTTTCAGGAGCCTGTGTTCACACTAATTTATTATCACTGTTACAATGGCGTATATACACGAATTTATTCAGCTTATTAGACATAATTTATTATAATATTATTTGTTACATTTCAAATTATACATAGATAGTCTAACGATTTTAAAAATTGTTTAAACGTTTGATTAGTACGTGATCCCTAAGTGATATTATAGGCTAGTACTATGCAATGTTCTAATATTTGAACATTGCGTATTATAATCTTTTGATACTGAATTGAAATTTGTTTTCGTTTACCCATATTAAAAGAACACGGAAAAATGCTCTAGCTCTAGCTCTATGTTCGTTTGATGTGAATGCACCGTTAAAAGAATATATTATATCTTAGGGCTGGACGTTATCACATAATTTGTCAAGACGCTTTATCACTCCTCATAGTTGGCGAGTATCTAACTTTAAATACTTTTAGAAAACCTTGTTCCACTAACTTTTTACTTAAGCGTCAAGCCACAAGCGCACAAGTTTAGATTATTTCACTAAAGTTTTTTGGAGAGGCTCCAAACGGTGGGACAAGCGCCTCTGAGCCTTAATCCTTACGTCTTGACAGATTTGTATAAGATCAACTGTTAGAAAAAATAACTTACAATGTATAGAAAATAATAATAGAAAATAAAATATTGTAATTGTGCCAAGTAAATATGTTATCGAATATCAAACACTGTCTCTCAGGAGCATAATAAATTGCATGAGTTTATGAAAACAGCAAAATATATTTAAACCATAATCAATAAAACAACAGCAATATGATGTAAAATATAAAAACTTTTTATAGTGCAACGTCTAAAAAAAAATAAAGACGACTCTATTAGATTCGCTTTTGATTATGACCAATGATATCCATAACATGTCTTCTATTGACTTGCAAACAGGTGATAAATTTTTTTTGAAAAAATTATTATACTAAAAAGTTAAAAACTGATAATAGTCTAACTTCTATTTCATACGACATAACAAGATATTTATAAAAGGAAACTTCTACTTTTGAGTCTGCGCTACATGTTCAGATAAATTATTAGTTTAGCTCTGCTTTGCTTACATTTATTCAAATTAATGCCAGAATAGGCAACTCACCGGTAAGTTCGTATTTTGTTAGACGTGATTTATACGCAAAAATACTTATATCTAGCTGCGTCCCGTGGTTTCACCTGCGTAAATGAGTTTTTCCTTATAATCCCAATATTCCTGTGGGAATATCAGCATTAAAAGTAGCATAAGTTACTCGTTATTACATCAGCTATCTATCAGTGAAAGTCCTGTCAAAATCAGTCTAGCTGTTCCAGAGATTAACGGGAACAAACTGACACACAAAAATTATAAAAAATACTATTTTACTATTCAGTAAAACAACGTTTATTATATTTATTAAAACATACACTCCAATTTTATTATTTTTGTTATAGATCCAGTGTAAAGATCTTTTGCCTTCATGCATATCTGCGTTGATTCCCGGCTTTGTCTTGTTTATGACTCGCGTCTAACCGAAATGCGGTTATCATAATTGAATCGGTTGTTTTGGTCCGGATCGCGTTCTGTATGTATGTTATCAATGTATGATTGTTATTAAGCGTTTGGTTTTCGTTTGATCTCGCTGGAATTAATTGCTGGTTTAATATTTTCATGTCTCGAGTATGCTCCTAACATGTTGTGTATGTAGCATAGCTTTATGTTGTACCTACATACTTATAATTTTATATTTTTTTATCACCCACGAATATCACATATCCGCGGGTTCAGATTTTATATATAGCTATTTTTATTCATAGAAGTAAGAAGATATTGTGCTGTTTAATAAACTGCTGAAGGGATGTGACACAATTCATAAGAACAACGATTGCCTCAAAAATTGATAGATAGAGCTTTTTCAAATAACACGTAGGTACCTCAGGGTTCACTGGTTCACACTTTTTTAATTTATTTGAACAAAGGACATCTGTTTAGCCGTACTGTTAGTACAATACAGCTACGGGCCCATATCGTGACGTAAGCAGTTCCACGAAACAATGCACGTTAATTGAAAGCCTGCTGGATGCTGAATTTGTCCGGTCCATGCTTCCTAACCCTAATTGCCACAATTGAAAACCATCCCTCCAAATGCGGTAATGCTTTGCCCGCTTTGCGGCGGACATGTACGCGGGAATAGGCGACTTTTTGTTGTTGTAATAACTTGTTGTGTATTGTCAATTGAACTGCATTGTCTTCGTGATGATACATTTTAACAGCGACGTCTATTTCCTATTTCTTCTATACTCTTCATTTCTTTCTATAGATACAATGTTGGTGTGGTAGACTTTGTAACTTTCAACAGAACATACAGGCTATACTTTAAAATTATCTACATAAAGATATGTAAGGTTGAATTGGATTTATATAACATAGGTCTAAATTATTTAGCATTATCAAAAAGAGCAGAAATGTTATGAACTCCGAGTAAACACGCACATTGTCGACCCAGTCCGAATCAAATTAACCACACACTATCGACCCTATTTGCATCAGATTTTCAGCATATATTTTTAATGTTTATATTTTTTAAAACATTAGAGGTTTAATAAGCAATTTCCTCTTTATGGAAAAGCTAAACATTAACAACAGTACAATTACAATCATATTCAATTCGTTCCAGCGTATTGATATATTAAATTTGCACCAAGACTCGGTGTGCAAAAGTAAAATTGCACAGTGCAATCTCCTGAGGTCGCCGGCAACAATCAATCGTTTCGCTCCGTAACTTACTTTTCCCGCCTTGTAAATAAGGATCAAACATGGCCGCCTTGGCTTGACCCTGGGGGCAAGTAAAGTTCAAGAGATGGTACGCTTTTCAATTATTATTTTCACTTTTGAAAAGATGTTGTTGATTGATATTTTAGTGTACGGAAGTTTAGGAAAATTAACTGTCTTGCATTAATTTTTAAGCTTAGACATGATCACGAAAATAGTAGGCAATTTTTAAAGTAAATTTAGGACGTTTTTTGCACTTGAACCTAATATTTTTTCATACCACTAAATTACTGTGTTTGAATGATTCATCTAATTTCCGCCGCTATTGTAAATGAACAATATGTAGATTAGCTATTAGGTTATCATATTTCAGTATATTCGTCATCATCAGCCCATACATGTCTCCTATGAGACATTTTAATACATCTATATATATAAAAATGAAACCCGTTTCGAGTAGTCACGGCATCACGTGTGAACGAGTGGACCGATTTCGATAATTCTTTTTTTATTATATTCCTTGAAGTACGAGGATGGTTCTTATGCAGAGAAAACGTAAATACGCGGGCGAAGCCGGGGCGGACCGCTAGTAAATAATATAAATTTATCCTCCAAGCTCTTGGCCTAAAAAGTAACTTGAAGTGCAGTGATTCTTAGCGTTTGTTTTGTAAAGAGCAATGCTACATACGCAAGGAAACTCCAATTACCTTTAACTCTATGTTGATTGCAATGCGAATGCTATAGACTGCGCAGAGCGACTTGTTTTATATAAATTTCTTTTGAACAAAGAAGAAATATACTTAGACGTATAAAATAAGAAAGTGATGTTCTAGAAGGGGATATCTATTGTGCTCTTATAGGGCTTCTTTTTCATTAGACTTCATTTAATTACTAGAATCGGGAACGAATTGTTTGTGGTAAGAAAATCTAGACAAATAATTGTGTACCTAGGAGGTGCAATAGTTTTAAACTCACATTTTGTAATACTTTTAGCAGTTGCTATAGCTATTAATATTTTCAATATAAGATGTTTTTTTTTAATTAAGGCACATTATTTTGGCAAATGACAACGGCTTAACGATGAATAAACACCTGATTCTCGGAATATACCTGGACTCAAAATATTTCTAAAGTTTTTGATATCACTCTATGAAATTTTAGGGGGAAAATATAAGAAAATGAGCTTTTTATGATGATTGCGGTAGGTCTTGCTATAAAGTATTATTTTTACGAATCCATATAAAAATCGCATAAAACTGACGGAATCAAGAAACGACATTGATTAGGAGCTGTGTCGTGAAGAAATGTGGAAATTTTTATTACAACATCTTGGGTCGTAAATATCAAATTATGTACATAAAAAGGTGTAATATGTCGGTAGGTATCCCGAAATAATATTTGTATCGAATGTTACGTAATTTGATAAATTGAATTAATAAATTTTGGAATTTATTTGTAACAACAAAGAAATAAAAATGTCCGCTATATTATAAAATAATACATAGGACATGTTAAATAATTTCTATTGCAAAGTGCATAACAATTTTGTAGAGATTACTGTGAAAAAACTTTGCGACATCATTTTCTGGTCATAATATTATGACAATTTCGTACAAATTAATAAATAAATAGATTACCAACACTTTCAACAGTCTTCATACATTCAGCCCTGAATACTTTAGACGTAATTTTCATCATATCCATTACTCTCAGAAGGCTTAGCATCAAAATTGTATTAATTGGCTACGCATAAACAAAAAGATGATTATAATTATGTTGTGTCTAGAGAGCCATCCATGAATGGTTGTACGGTATCGCAGTTCCATAGGTGCAGACGGTTTAATTAATTATAGGTATAACTGAAAGGTTCATTAGTCGCTTTGTCGAAGCCCTAGGAAGGGTTGAAACCCGGCCAATGCGTTGCGGCTCGGCTCAGCCGTAAAGCCCGGGTCACACTAATTAATACAGCGAATATTTCATAATGAATTTTTATTTTGCATTCGTGTAGACGTAGCGTAATGAATGCGTTGTTTGGAGTTGTCGATTTAACATTTAAACAAGTTTTGAAAGAGAAAAGAGTAGTAAACGAATTTTGAAATTTTTGAGATGGATCTAATACATATGTATGTAATTCTTTTTCTTTTAAAATGAGCATAATATAATAGATTGTATTCATAATTTACCAAGAACGTCTACTTAAAGTTGACTGTGAAAAACCAATTTGGTAACATACATAAATGTTGTTTTATGCATAATTATAATTTTGAGATACCTAAGTCGTAACAATCAAATCAACAAAATATTTATTGTTTTAATTTTAATTTATCGCTTATTAGTAAGTACAAGTATAGATATTTATAGCGTATTATAGACTACAAGCCCGCATAGGATAAAAATATGGGTCAAATGAACCA
>CAJQZN010005952.1:0-12513 GCA_907164685.1 Colias eurytheme | reverse complement strand
TGGCGTCTCCCTTGATATTCGACTTATAGAGGTGCTACTGTATATTATTCGCATCAATTCAATACATATATGTAGGTCGGTACCTACTAAGGAAATCTATGGTGCTAATATTTAGAAATTTTTAATAGGTACTTACTGTTATTTTGATCAAATATCATCATTTCATTAAAATGTATTTAACTATTCCAAATATTTTTGTTTCAACTGTCAAATGATCTCAATAATCCGTCACAGTCGCTTCTGATTATAATCCAGCATCAAATCTTTTTAAATAATAAAAAGATTTGTCATTGAATTGTTTAATGAATCATGACCGATTGATTTACAAATAAACAAATATATTATCCATCAGGTTATAGTGAAAACTGGATTATTTGTTCAAGTAATCGGGGTTCCAAGGAAAAGTAAAAAACAAATTGGTTTTGGCACGCTCGAAAGGTTTTTTGTCTCTTTATAAAGAAAATAGCTTTCCGCCCGCGGCTTCGCCCGCGTTTTCAAAGACAAACCCCCATAGTTCCCGTTCTCGTGGGATTTCCGGGATAAAACCTATCCTATGTGTAAATCCAAGTTACCCTCTATATGTGTGCTTAATTTCATTGTAATCGGTTCAGTAGTATTTGCGTGAAAGAGTAACAAACACACACACATCCTCACAAACTTTCGCATTTATAATATTATGATGGATGAGTATGAAATACCAGTAGGTAGTAGGTACCGACAAGGAGATATTATAAAAATTGTTATAACTTATTCATAAACAAAACACTCATGAATTGTAACGTCAACATCCACTACATATAGAAAGTTAATCAAATTTTATAGGTAAGTAAACAATTCTTATCGTATGCAATCTTATCTAGTAGGTAGGTACCTACATAATCTAATTAGTATATCTATTAGTTTCTTAGTTCTTACAGCTAAATAAACAAACATAGGAAAATAACAATAATTAAATGGGTAATATAATTTTGGAAACATTTCCATGTACCTAAACGTTCGATCTGCGTTATTCAACGTAACAATGAATTTTGAAACTTATGATTTCTTTTCAAAGTGATCAAACTGAACCGATTTATTTGTTTCGTCCTAACATTCGAAACATTAGACAGAAAGAAATATATTTTTTTTATTTTAATGTTTGTTCTTTTGTTTTAAAATGTAACAAAACTTTTTAATTTTCTCAAAATTTCCTTCAGTTTACGTTATGTTTTCTAAAAAATGCAATTGGTAAATATATAGAAAAAAACATAACAAAGAATCAAATGCCCTTAGCCTTGCAGTTCCGCTCGATGGAATCTTTACAATTTATTACTATATAAACGAATCAACGTAGATTCATTTTATATAACACTTCAGATTTTCAAGTAAATATAATACCAAAAATATAATACCAAAGACGCAACATGCCTGCTCCCTGTGAACCATGCAAAGGTAAGACTTTTATTTATTTTTAATGTAAGTACGTATAGTTTTCTTGTTTGTAGTCTGTGATTAGATTGTAGAGGCATTTTAATCGATTAACTATGTATTATTATGAAATTCCATGATCAAAGTAATTAGGCTCTTATTTGTACATAAAATAAACATCGGTCATTTTTACCGACGCATTTATTTGCATAGGCAAATTAATTAATTTTCTTGACTATAGACATTTTTGAAAGGGTATCAGTGATATTCTATTATAGTTCTGTTACTACTCTTACTCTTACTCTACTATACTTTCAACATCATTTATTTATAACTTATAGTTATAGACCCAAATTTTGTATAGAGCAGTTGCAAAACGTCACATTTAATCATATTCATTTTATTTTGTGTATTTCAGACACCTGCAAGGAAGGCACCAGCTGCAATGATAACTGCTCATGTGATACAAACTGCAATGACTGTTCCTCCCCTAGTGAGTTCTTACAAATTGCTCTAGATTTAGATTTCCTACAATTGTAATGCGTGAACACATATTTATTTAACATACGAGTATATAAATTATGAACGTTGTGAACATATTCTTTACAACTGTATTAATTAATAGTAATTACTAATTACCAACGGATTTAAGAAATTTACGAAAGTAAAAAATAATTCGTAATCTAGGAATCAAACAATAACCAATACAATGTATTGGTTATTGTTTCTCAGTTAAAATCAAACTATGTCCATCGAGATATAGTACATACTATCTCGATGACTATGTCATAGTTTAATTGTGAAAAAAGAGTGGGGCGCTTAACAAGAGCTGATAAACATGGCATGTACCTATTGATTATTGTTTGATTTCTAGATAAATAATTATTTTTTACTAAAAAGTTGTATCTATCTTGAAAACGTGTTTTTTGGTTTTTGCTACTATATATTTACTATTAAGTATATTGTCGGTTGAGAAGCTTCTACGATATCTCCGTTCATGCTTAAAGACAAAAAGAGACGACCAATTAATCTCACAATAATTTTCTTTTACAGATAGTTGCTGCTAATTTCATCACTGCATAACATTCAGGAAAATAAATAAACTATATAATGTGTTTTATGGATTTTTGTTGAAAATAAACCGTATAGATACAATTTGCTGTATATTTTTTTACCCCTGTCTAAATAGAACGAGACAATTTGTACCTGAATTTAAATCTCGATGCAGTATTTATTACATTTTTTATAGACGTCCATGTTTGTTCTTTTTAATTGCATATTGTTAAGAAATACATCTCATTTTCAAGCTTAGAAGAGCAAGCTTCTTCTTCAAGCTTATCATAAGATGTGCATGCGCATCTCAGGAACATCTGCTTCGAATGGAAATTATTTTTTATTTTATGTTGTATTGGATAGTTCATTCATGGTGGAAGACATAACAAGAGCGTGGACGTGGCTAGTTGTTTGCTAGAGGCTTGAGGTTTGTTTTCATAAAATATGGTCAAGAAAGAAGAGCAATGTCACAATAAAGTGATATCAATTCTTAAGCTTTAAAACATCTGGCTAAGTCATTCGTTGATCGACATTGAAAACCGGTGATGAAGAAACCAAATAATGCCTCTGCCATAGCATCAGCGTCTAAGCGTTAGCTGTTCTGATAACTCTATAAATTTTACGTTATTTTAGTGAATATGCACAACTATTATACCGATTTAACAGTAATATTAAAAACCGAATGGAAAAACCATGGAAAAACAGCCTTTTTTATCAAATGACCTACAACCAAATGAATACAATTAATCAAAACCAATTAATTCAAATTCTTGCCAGAAGATTTTGATATCCGCAAATGTTTGGTTATTATTAGCATCCTAACCTCACAAACAGATTATTAAAAGACATTGAGATAATATTAATATGGAGACGACACCACCTACATCACTTATGTTCCACTCAACATACGCCATGTGACGTATGTTGAGCGGTTTTTTTTAATGGTTTTAAAGTGAAACGCATCAAATATGCCTTCGTGTGTGTTACGACATTGCACAAATAATACAAATAATACGGAAAAGTGCAAAGGAATAACTTTCATCGGTAAGTACCTAACTAGTTATATAATAATTTTTAAAACCTAGTTAGAGCAAAAAAATGGCGCACAGATTTTGTTCGTGGTGTCTCCTCCATACGTTATAGTAATATTATCTCAATGTTAAAAGATTGAAAAGTAATAGGTAAAAGCTTTAAATATTCCTATATAGGCACGAGGAAAAGTCAACGTTTGAGGTCCACGAATGAATTTTGTTAGATAAGAAAGCCGATGTGTTGAAAGAGGGATTATATACAAATGTTTTCCTTAAAGTTAGGTGCATTTTTTCTCATGCCTGTGTACCAGCCGTTTCTTATAATTTTTCAATGATTGAAATTTATATTTTTTTATATATATTTTCTGGGGAAGTTTAATGACAAAGTACAACAAAGTTACTTTCAATTGACATTGGGTACACTACTTGTTGTATAAAAAATACATACCCTTTTCCAAAACAAATCCATCATGATCATCATAATTCGTATGCACGTGGTTCATAGCTTTATCGCAATTGAAGATATTTTATATATTTAATATTTACATAGTAAAGAGATATTTACACGGCTTGGAATCCGAGTTTCGACGGTACCTAAGTACTTAGCGCCTTTACCATGCCAACTAGAACTAGTCTATGTTTTTAAATACTGTGAACTCAATTTCACATAAATTGATGATACCTCTTTTGCCTGATGAACAAAAAAATGTCACATCTATTCTTATAAGTTTGTTTGTTTGGTTGGTTGAACGCGCTAATCTCAGGAACTACGAGCACCTACGGGTCCGATTTTAAAATAATTTCAGTGTTAGATAGCGCATTTATAGAGTAAGGCTTTTGTTTTAATAAAAACCGCGGGGCACAGCTAGTTCTATTGTCACTAAAGTGTTTGTTTGTGTGTATGTTTGAACGCAATTATCTTACGACTGGACCAAATTTGAAAATGATTAACGTTATATAATATGTACGTGATGCGTAAGTGGCCTGTGCAACATAAGTCGGTATATTTGAAAACGTTTCCATTGTACTAACACTAGATGTAGCCTAAATAATTTAAGATCCCTAAAAATAATATATAGGTAGTCGAGATGTATATTCTCATATTAATTATTTACTAGCTAAAGAATTTTAACTCTTTTAGACTAAACAACACCGTTCAATATTTCTATATTTTCATATAATTTTAATTCCTGAATATCATAATATATTATGTAGTTATAAGTTTTAATAATAAGACAAGGGTCAAATATAAATAATACAACGTATAAGTTCAACAAAACTATATTAGGCAGTAAAATAGAACAATAGTAATCAAGAACACAACAGAAAAAGAAATAGGGAAGAAAGCTTCCAGGATCTTGGTGGTCCTAGAGCCGCGCTGACCTGCATCAGCTCTATCCATCTTGATTAACAGCAACCACCTAAAAATTTAAAAAAATAATTATTGTAGAAGATTATATTATCTTATCATAGCAGATATTATTTGGAGATGAAAACTTGATTTGGCTCTATGTACTGATACTAATATACTTTATAAATATAGGTATAAATATATCTGAGTATATTCTTAATCTATTCTTTAGAATTAATTATTGTAGAGCGAAGATATTACCCTATCATAGCAGAGAGTATGTAGAGATGAATAATTGATTTGGTTCTTTAATTGTAATATAAAACATATAGTAAGAAATATTTTATTAGTTTCACAAAATAGGTAATTCATAAGGTAATAGAAGGTAATATTAGTTGTATCTTATAGATGTGTAATCTTTCCGTAAAAAATCATACATATGGCATGACATCATGATAAATATTATATTATGATAAATAAAATAATTCTTTTATAAGTTCAAAAGCTTTATCAAAAAGGACATAAATTATATTTTTGAATTACCAGAAGCAGAACAGTCGTCACAGCCCTTTTCTTTGCAAGCGCACTTGTCTTCACAGGCACCTTCTTGGCAGGTTTCTAGAAAAGAGAAATTTATTTACTTACAAGTTTATTTTGAAAAAAGTAAGAAAGCCGACACACGCTATTACGCTATATCTTATATATAAAAATGAATCGCAAAATGTGTTGGTAAGCGCATAACTCGAGAACGGCTGAACCGATTTCGATAATTCTTTTTTTATTATATTCCTTGAAATACGAGGATGGTTTTTACGTAGAGAAAACGTAAATATGTACCACGGGCGAAGCCGGGGCGGACCGCTAGTCTATAATATAAAAATGAATCCCAAAATGTGTTGGTAAGCGCATAACTCGAGAACGGGTGGACCGATTTCGATAATTCTTTTTTTATTATATTCCTTGAAGTACGAGGATGGTTCTTATGTGACCGTGAGAAAACTTAAATATGTACCACGGGCGAAGCCGGGGCGCACCGCTAGTAAGTAATAATTATAGATATTACAAGTATGTCATAGACATAAAAATGATACCTTATAAAAGTGGTATCTTCCTATACAAATACAAAAAAATTATAATAACTTTTCAAAAGCATACCTTATTAATTTTTGTTAATAGCAATCTCACCGAAAAAAGCAGATCTGAAAATTCAAGAGCCTAATAGTCATTTCTTAAAATTTACTTTTTTGAACACTGAATAAAATTTGACTTACCTTTGCAGGGCTCACAGGGGGATGGCATGATGTACTTCTTACAGTATTATCTTAACTATGCAATAGCATTGTTTGCACTGTGTTTTATACTAGATTAAAGCTACAAAAACCATTCAAGATCGAGAGCAAGGCTGAAAAACTTTGACGAATATCTGATAATACTGTAAACTTAAGTGTTTGTAGTTGATAGAGGTTGATCATAGGTAGGAATTATATTATAGTTTTACTCCATGGGGTAGAAAAAGTAGAGCTAATGGTGTCTTTGTTATTACTATTAAATTTAATACGCACGTTGGTTATTTTTAAAAACAAAATCTCGAGATCTTAGGTAGAGCTTAGGTATAAGGATTTTTGCGATAACGTGAAGGTACACACGAGGGAAGCCGCAGTATGTTTCATCTTAAATTATATTCATGTATCATCAAAATAATGAAATTGATTTCAACTTTAAAAAAAAAATATATTCACTTCATAAAGTATATTATAACTACTTGGCTCACATATTTAACAATCCAATTTAATATTTCCTATTGAAATCTAAAAGTTTGCACAAAAGATGTTTGACCTATACACGTTTTTTTTTTATTTGTTACACAAAATACACAAAAGGTAGGCCTAAGACCTTCTGAGCCCACCCAGTCATTTTCTGCACCATTAAACTATTTGATTGCACCGGAAAAATCCCTGAGACGCATCGCGATTTCCTACTTTTTTGCGACAAAACCTTCGCCTCTTCTTTGCTGACAATATTTAAATGTAAAATTAATTTTATCACCCACAATCTATTCCGGAAAACCGCTACGCAATGTCTACTATCTGCGATACTATGTCAGGTATAATTATTATTATAGTTTACAATTTCACCTCATCACATTTTGCCATCAACTAACTTCTTGTTCGTCTTGTTTTCTTACTATCTCTTATGGTATATTATGTTCATAATATATGTTTCAAATTAATGTTAAAGATTTCTAGAGGTATCGAAAAACCAGTTAAACTTTCTTTTAACTACATTTTTAGCAACTTTTTTTTACGCAATAAGTCCCTTTTACGTTCCTAATACGTTCACGGTTTGGTAATTATTAATTATTATCTATATTCATCCAGATTTAGTGTATATATTAGTGCCCTATAATTGATAATATGTACATTTTTCCAGATTCACACTCAATCCAACCATGCGAGGCCCAACCAGTTGAGTGTCTCTGCAAAAAGAAAAAGAGTTCCAACAGAATGCAGCTGGTCTTCAACGCTGTCGGCATCATGGTAGCTGTATTGGCCACTTATATGATAATCAATACAGATTCTAAGTTATATATTATATTTTGGATATGCTACTCTGTGTTACGGAGACTTATGGTCAAGTCTAGACGGCATTTGAAGACGGACTAAAAGTTTAAAAGGACTCGATAATGTTAAATGGTTTCTTTCATTTGAGTTTGAGATTTTGTGGACTTCTGAAGTTATGTGTGTAACAAATTGAATAATATAAAAGACAGTAGTCATCACTTAAGTACCTACTTATAAAACTTAAAATGTGTATCAAAGTAAAAATGATCGTGATATGAACCTGTGATAATAATTGTTAAAGTTGTGATTGCCCCTTCAGAAGAACGATTTAAAAAGTATTTTGAATGGTATAATGGTCAAAACACTTGAAAATATAATCGCAAATAGTGTTGCTTATAATAAACAATTAAGTTTACCAATTAGTTTATACAAAGATATATATATAACTATAGTTATAGATCGGTTTATATCGCACTTATATAATTATTCCACCAACGCCAATTATCTAAAGCACATCATACAGAAACTTCTAGTTTTTAAGACCTTAAGTTTATTTATTGTGTTAATATTTATTCATCGCTAACATGTTAAGTAATTTATTATCTGCTAATTTTTTAGGATTAATTATTTCTTGTACAGTTTACTTTCAAACGTTGTTTTTTTTTAGGATTAAGAATAGTGTACTACCTCTTAATTGCATTAAAAAGTTTTCCAATTTTAAGAGTTTTTATTTTTCAATTACGTTTTATAATTTTAATGATAGTCTCATAGTCTAATGTTATGACATCGTCGGTCTAATGTGAAAATAAAAAATGAGAGAATATATTAGCAGAAGATTTGATTAATCTCTAGCTAAAGTCGTTTGATGCCGGTGATTTCCCTGGTTTTTCCCATGACACCTTCTTAAATATTACTATGCCTATTTAAAGTGCCTACACGTTTTATTTTATATTTTAATAAATCGAACAACATTGAACAGGATGAATATTCAATAACATTTGTAACCAAAGATAACATAGAATGATTTAAAAGTTAGGCTGTCATTTACGAATAGAAAAGAGGAAAAATCCATCGTCACGACTTATCTTTTTTACTTACCTAATAATTGGCAACGCGTGGCTTAAAAAATTATTACATTTTTTGCTTCTTCCATTTTATCGTAAGTATCAAACTAAGAGAAAAAACTTAACAAAATTTTAAGATTCAAGGCCAAACTCACCTCAAAAGGTCTTTGCTCTGAATTTTGTGATTCATTTCGAATAAAAAACGTAATTGCCGAGATGACGAGTAAATATGGCGTTGAAAATACCTATTTGTTTAACCATAATTTATGTTGTTTATTTTAATATTATAAAATATCATGAGACATAACCAGAAATGTTTTTGAAAGCAGGAAAAATCAACAAGCATGAAGATTTCCTTCATGGTTTTCTCAGAATTTTCTTGTAAATTATTGTGTGGAAATTCGGACAATCCGTAGTCCGTACTCACTCCGTACTGTTATAACAGTGCTAAAATCTGTTTGTCAATCTGTTACACTATCGCGGCTAAACCGATTTCGATTAACGAAGTCTAGAATACTACTTACTAGTTTGAACCTATTACCTACTTTTTTAATTTATAATGCAGTGAATATACATTTCAAATATTCATTAAATACATACTAAAAAGCCATGATGTATATATTCCTACGTACTTAGAGATTAGGCAAGGTGGGAGTAGGGACCGGTCGGCGTTTTTGTTTATGGCCACTTTATTGTAGCTTCAAGCTTCAACTTATAAGTTGTTTACCCATCTCGATTGCGCTCAGAGCTGGTGATTTGTTTGTTTTTCAATTTCAAGGTCATGGAAAGTTTTGAAGTAATTTTCAATGAATTTTCAATGTGCGTTTGTGAAAAGCATTTTTATTATAATTTTAATCAGTTCAAAATATTATATGATTGATGATGATCATCTATTTAACAATATTCTTTGCTAAAAAAATATATGTCGTCAGAGAATAGAGAGGTCCTGAATTGATTATCTAACTAGTTACTGGTATTTATAAAATTACTTACACCGATACGAACCTAACTGCATAGATAGGTATTTGCAGTTTTCATTTTTATCGGTTTGTCCAGCGCCTACTTCTAAACAAGTATCACGTAACATATTGTAGTTTACAGGTGATACAGAATAGACTGTCGTTATAATATTATCTTTGTTTGTAAAATTGCAACAAAATAAAAAATATACCTATATTATGATTTATTATCATTGTCCAATCAATTAAATTATATGCTCTACATTACAAATGAAAATATATCATCTCTCAGTCTATATCAAGTGAAGGAACACCGATCGTCTGATTCCCCCACGAAGCTCAGTTATTGACCCGACTTGTCTGTGGTGCGCGCGCACTCTCTCTGCAGTCTAGAACCATCCTAGCCTAGACCAGCCTGCACGCGATGCCGGCTCCTTGTGATTCCTGCAAAAGTAAGTTATTCAACCTTTTTTCTATAATTTAAAAATAAAATCAGAATTCGAAATTCGAACACGAATTTCCCGCCAGCTGCAGCGCCTAAACGCGGTTTTTGTTTTTTGTTTTACCGGCTGCCAGGCTTCTAGGTTTTGATGACGCAGTTGCTGAAATTATTTATTGATTTAACTTTATTACATAATAATATCACATTAAAACTTTTATAATTATAGCTTAGTATCTAAGGTCAGATTGCAGTTCATGTAGTTGTGTGCCGATTTCGTTAATTAAATAAAATTAAATAAAAATAGTTTGCGTATAGTATAACAAAATTATTACGTAGGTATCCTTTGCCGTCTTTCTACTCATGTGTCCTTTGTGATTAAATAATATCGAGAGCGCTAATTAGATAGTGCGTGTGCATAAATAATTCATGTATCGATCCTTCTTTTCTTTATAATTATAATCCACACATGATAATAAAATATCAATTACAATTAATATATCAACTTATCATACTAAAAAAATAAAGTCAGATAATTTAATCAATATTTTTTTGAGAAAAACTCGAATATGAAACCTAAAAAAGTTTGTATGTATCAAAAGTAATCTTTTTTTCTCCAATTAAAATAAAAAGTCATAGGTAGGTATATTATTGGTCCTATTGAAGTTAACAAGGACGTTGGTATAATATGTTTCGACTAAAGTAGAGTTTCATTCGTAATTATATTTGAAATATATGGATTACCTTTTTCAAATAAAACAACACGTTGCTCCACGTCGGTCAATCAACTTAAGTATAATACCTATGTAAATAGAATCAAATTTTCTCAAAATATGCAAATCCTAATTTCTATGAATAAAATAAACCATGCCCGTACCTATAGCTTTGATTTATAAAAAATCCTGAAATGCTTTTCGTTACACGTATCAGGTAGGTAGATACCTATTTAGTAAGAGGTCATTTACTTCAAATTAAATATACCTAAATAAAGGTCTACGTATTAATTAATTTTATTCAAAAATGTAGATAAATAAATGTGAACATAGAAAAGCTCTTTATAAATCTTGCTGGAATTTGTTGGTGTCGTCTATCAGTTTTAAGAAATGTTTATAGGAAAAAATATTTAACTAATATTCTATAGAAATACAGCTTTGTATTTATTTGGTGTAAACAAAAAAATGGATTAAAATTAATATTTTATTAAAAATACGCCCTAAGTACATGTGTTTTCTTTACGGGTTGGTATCCATAATTTATTACAAAAAAGTTAATTAGCCTAATTAACTCCTAGAGAAGTGGTATAGGTACGCTACATTTTACCACTGTGAAATGGCTCATTTCCATGGAATGTGGGAATTTTTTTTCAATTCACGGCCCATGGGATGGGACTTCCATAAAATAAATATTTCATTAGTTTTAATAACTAACAAATCCTTAAATTGCATTTCTATTCAAATCAACGATGTTAATGCATAAAAAACAACGAATTTTATCTACCTTTACAATTCAATTTACATTATAAATTATACCAATTTTCACTTTAACGGCTTACTATCTTTGTTGGCTATTCGTATAAAAAGATGATAATTGATAAAACCCGAGTTAACCAAGGCGTAGAACCGGTCCACATCCCGGCTTAGTAAAAATAGAATAAATGATCGGTATATCATTAAACTCAACTCGATTGCTACTTTTTGTTAAGGGCTTGATGTATGAGTTTTTTATAGCCTTGGATGAGCAGTCCTAAGCCTTGAAGCTTTATGAAATTATTCCTTATTCATTAGAGATTTCATCGTAACTCAGATGCTTGATTTTTATAACAAATACAACAATATAGGTACCTACCTGTTTCGTAAAACCTTAGTTTCTGTGTCTTTTATCATCGTTCTAATTCTACTAAATTAATATCTTTTCTGTATCTCAAAAATAGTACACGTATGTAGTATGTACCAACCAATTCTAAAACTACACTTTTATTCCTCATACATTTAGTTATTGAAAACGTACAATGTTTACAATAATACCTATTTGTGTAACAGGTACATGCAGCGGCGGGAAGGCCGCCTGCGGGGCCCAATGCACCTGCGGCCCCACCTGCGCGTGCGGCGATGGTGAGATATTATATCTTAAAACATCATTCATTCAATAGATCAGATCATTTTATTAGTTACTTTTTCTACCAATACCAGATGTATGTCAGTTTAAGATCCTAATCATTAATTCAACTAATGTAAAGCAGAGTTACAGTTTTACAGTTACAGTTTTTTAACAGTTTTTCTTTTGTGTGTGTTAATTAATAATAATTGTAGACGAAGCAATTACACTGTTACAACTGAGTTTATCGAATAGTAGGTAGATACTCGCACTTGAAAGTATTAAATTCAGGAATGCAACTTAACTAAAATAATTTTCTTTTTGTAAATTTGTATTAATGAGTTTGATGTTTTCTGTTTCAGGCAACAAGCCATGCTGCCAGGGTGGCAAGTAGATCTTCACTCTCAACAATTCTAAACTGTATCGCAAAGTAAATCTATTTTAATTAGTATTCACAAAATTAGCATTATGGAAAATATATAATGTAGCTGATATTTAAAGAATCTATACTCTATAGCCTAACGAGAAATGTTGTGTCGTCATGAAATGAAACA
>CAJQZN010005950.1:0-12554 GCA_907164685.1 Colias eurytheme | reverse complement strand
GTAATGATGCAGCTTTCTAATGGTGAAAGAATTTTTGAAATCGGTCCCGTAGTTTTTGTGTGAAAACCATACATACATACATACATACATACTTACAAACTTTTCCTCTTTATAATATTAGTATAGATAGCTGTGACCTGTTTGGAATAAAAGAATGGCACAAAATAGGTGAAAAGAAAAAAATAAATAATAAAATAAGGAATTTTCACAGTTCCATTTAAAGTAGGTTTGTGTTATGTTATTTATGTGTAGATTGTATGTACAGTCAGTCAATCTTATAAATGGCATTTCAATAATGTAATGAGCCGTTTTGACTGTGGGAATGTGCAAGTGCATAATATTAGATATATACCTACTGAGGAGCAACCTATATCAAATTCATACTATAAGTTATAAGAAGCTTATGAATCGTGATATCGATATCAATTACGTACCAACGCTTCAGAAAACCATTTCGACGATCCGACGAGAAACTGTAGGTACCTACATGTGATCTTTTACTGTATCACCACGCAGTATAAAACAAAGTCGCTGTCTGTTTCAATGTATGATAAAATCTTTAAAAGTACGCAACGGATTTTGATGTGGTTTCTTTTAATAGATAGAGTGATTCTCGAGGAAGATTATCGTATATAATTGATTAAGTTTAACACAAAGCTGGCGAAGCCGCTTGCGGAAAGCTAATCCTACATGAAAATAGTAAACACGCAAATTGCCATAGTGTTCATTCAATAAAATAATAAAACCACCTTCCACCCACCTCATAAAAGATAAAGGGCTATTTCTATTATAGCTGGTATCTGAGTTAATTCATATAAGAGGGCCATTGGGGTCATCGTATAGAATTACTCGGCATTATCCCTCAATAGGCTGTAAAGGTATGTGAAAATATTACATATTGGATAAGTATCGGTAGCAAATTGATACTTTTACGAGTGGAGTATTTACTAATATGTATTTCAATTTTTGATAAATAGATTGAAATGGAACCGCTTTTAGTTTAGAGGGACTTTAATTTGGATAAAAGAATGTGCGTGAAAATTAGATCTTGCAATTAATATTAGAAATGGAAGAAATCGGTGTTCCTAAAAAGCATTTATATCTCTAGCGATGATAAATATGTTAGGTATTTCTGTTTTGTTATTACCTATTAGATACAATAAAAAAAACTTTGTCGCGCGCATTTCTGAAAAATTTGGATGCGGTTTTAATATTATGTAAAATCAGTTAATGTGATAATTCAAACTTTTTAGTTTTTATTTATATAATTTCAATCAGTTCGTATTTTTGATGAGGCCCATGTTATTTGCGCCAATTGAGTTAATTTTCCATTACATTTGATTTACGAACATTATTTTAACTTTTGATTAAACACAGGCTAACTCAAATAAAATAAACGTATAACTTGTTAGAGTATGCTCTTAACCACAATAGAAATGGTGGTTTAATTCATTAATTTCCATTTAAATTTTACTTTTAAAGCTTTCCACCTTTCTTCGAGAGAAACATCTACATTCTGCTAAGACACATGTATCTACAATTTATGAAAATTCGTTCAGCCGTTTTGGCGTTTTCAAATACACAATTTTTTTAGGTGAAACTTTTTCAGGCGCCTTGAGAGTAAAATTTCGTGGTCGCATCTTGGCAATACCGTCACATCATGGAGGAAGTCAACGATTTTGGTATCTTTGAATCTTTCCAAAGAAGTTTCACTTCTGACACGTGTGCTCAGCACACACGCTATTTTTTTAAATGCTACGTTTAACACACGTGAAGTTTTTAATAACTATTCTTTTAAAAATCTGGGATGACAATGCATCGCTGGCTTATAGTAATCTTTTGTGGTATGAGAGCGTAAGCTCAACAGAGCTTAAAGCTCGTATGAGCTCAGTTACTTGCTCGTAAAATTCAGAGCTATGAATATATATGACGTTTAAGTTTTATTAGCAAAAAATGTGACTTAATGGCGCGGTAATGTATGAAAATTTACGACTAGATGTAGAGCGTGTGTGTATAGCTGTAAAGATGTTATTGTTTTGTTTTGTTATTCTTGTATTGTTTTACCACTAGTAGCCTTTTTAATATAGGAAAAAGTAAAAACCATAGATAGAAGGGTCACTTATTGACCATAAAAACACAATGCTGAGGGATCCAGGTGGAATTTCACTCGCAATCGTAAAGAAAAGGTTTTGGCCGATATCTCGGAAACTATCTACTTTAGAGAAAAACTTGTTCAGATCTTTTTTGTAGAGAATAAAATTTCGCATATTTTATACCTTGTAAACTGTTTTGTAAAACTTACCGTTTACGATTTATGGGTTTATTAACTGTTTTTACTGGGGTAGTTTCATATCTAAAAGCGAGTTACACGTCAAAACGTCAATCGAAGCGTAAATAATAAACAAACCAGTGAACTAAGTGCTAAGCCTTAATTGTACACGTAACAAGTACATGAAACTTTACTTAGCGTAACGGAAACCTAAGGAGCTTTCACGGGAACAGGCAATATCGTTCGAGCGTTTTTTACATTATGTTCCCGAGTTTTTGCGTGATGTATTGCATTTTTATGTTTTTCAGGCTAATGGTGAAAGACTACCATCGCGTCCGGCTTCGCTTTTAAAACTTACATTATATACTAAAGCCTTCGTCAAGAATCACTCAATAATAAAAAAGAGCGTGTGTGTCGGCACACGTGTCAGAAGTGATATTTCTTTGGTAAGATTCAATGATACCAAAATCGTCGCCTTACTCCAGGACGTGATGGTATTTGCAAGATTCGACCTTGAAATTTTACTCTCAACGCGCTGAAAGAAGTTTCACTTCAAAAAAAAACAGTTGCGTAATTTTGAAGATCTAAGCATATAGACACACAGATAAAGCAACTTTGTCTTATACTATGTAATTATCTAAGGTAATTATGATTTTATTCTGCCTGTTTGCTTATCCCACTTTTTTCTAGTTTTGATTGAAAATCCTCTGGCCTAGTTAGTAAGATGACAAAAACTTTCAAACTAATTGAACCTTCATCCTTTTGATTTTTACATCGTAATGCTGACAGATTTTCAGAAATTTCAAAAGCAGATGCGGATGACCATTCAAACGCACACACATAAAATATTTTATATCAGTTTTAATTAGAAAGCTCTAATAAGGCTCTAATACCTAAACTAAAATGAAAAGTGCATATAATGTCATTCCAATAATATTATAACATAGGTAGATACCAAATTAAAAACCTTGTATTTGAAGTCTGTTGATATTAAGTTGTATCTCTATTAAACGCTTCGTATAATAAGAAATTTTATGACCGCCTCCTTGGTACAGTGGTTGGGGCTTGAGCGTAGAACCGAGGGGTCCTGGGTTCGATTCCCGGTGGAGACGAAGGAAAAAAAAATGTCTCGGTCTGGCAGGACACAGAAGGCTGATCACCTACTTGTCCCTAAAGAAAATCGATCAGTGAAACAGATGTATGAATAATGCATCTGCCCCTTACCCCACTACGGGGACACGGGACTTCACTTAATAATAATAAAAGTCCAACTATATTCAATAGCTTATATCTTAATCCAGAAATATGACTATTTACTAAACTAAAAGTTCCATAACAGGGACAATTCGTTTATTTCCAGCAAGATAACGAGCTCCGAGTTATATTATCCGAACCACAAATGGAAGATACTTTATTTGAAATATATCCTACATATTTCTCGTTTTTCATTACAAATCCTCAGAAACTTGTTAGCTTTTGTCTAAAGTTTGAATGGAGTTTTTAAATTATCCTCGTATTTTTATACTTCATACTTTGTGTTCGCTTGTATTAAGGTCAGTGGGATTGATAGTGTTGCGAATGTTTCTAGTTACTACTAATAGAAATTCTTTGTTATGAAACAATTTTACTTCAATGAAAGTGCATTATTAAATAGCTCTTTTCTTCTATACATGTTTTCTCAGTTATCAATGCTATCATATAGGTGCATCATTATTACTTTTGAAAGAAAAGGGTTTATAGAAACTAAGTTGAAAGTTTCAATCCATTTACTGTGACACAAAACACAACAGAACTTTCTACTGTAAAATAATTACGCACAAAA
The DNA here is from genome assembly GCA_907164685.1 of Colias eurytheme. NCBI lineage: Eukaryota > Metazoa > Arthropoda > Insecta > Lepidoptera > Pieridae > Colias > Colias eurytheme. The sequence continues at coordinate 8,463 of CAJQZN010005950.1, read as the reverse complement.
ATGATAAAGAAACAACAAAATACACTGTTAACAAATATATTTATAATCAATAATTTGTATCACGTTTAAACAGTAACGAATCAAAAGAGTTACTAAAACCTATGTATACTTATATACAAACAAATAATACTAAAAAAACGCTACCAAACGGTACGAATAATTTTCCATTCCGCGCTGGGTTATTAGAAATCGAGCTGAAAGCCGAAGCCGAACATTACTCGTCTCTGTCGGTCTAACATGGTGCTGGCCATCAACCTCACCACTCGCGTCTCGCTAGCCTCACTGAACATTACATCCTTTTCGATGGTAAATCCACCACACCGCTGCGTATCAACGAATATTTTTAGTTCCGAGCTGTTCTCGTAACTTTTATGGAGCGCCACGCTCATCACTGTACCGGATTTGTTCTCGTTCAGTATTGTCGCCATTCGCAGGTCGCTCGCAAATTGCTTGAACAGGCACAGCTGAAATCCCATATTGCTAACGGTCGAGGATAACGCATAGGTCGGTCTCTCGTACCTCGAGCTAACGGATATAGTGGATAGAACCGTGGATAGAGGCTTAACTCGCAGCTCCATGCCAACACTGAATTCTGGCTTCACTTTATAAGTCCATTGGGTGATTAAACTAACTGTCTTCGGATCCACGTCTTTCATATTCATCGAGAAGGAACTGACCGATCTGTCGCCGGTGTTCTCGAGGACCGCTTCCACTTCTGACGAAATTAAATTCTTTATTTTCGTCGTCATTCTGATTTCTAGATTATCTTCTAGCGCCTCTCGGTACGTCGCAGTGGCTGAACCCGCTAAATCGATCACGAGACCGTCATCGATATTCTTTGACTGCATTTCCTTATGAATAAAGTGTGAATAGCATTTGTATGAATCCTTCGGTTTGCCGAAGGTATAGTTTTGCACTAGTTTCGCTTTGTCCATTATTTCTTTCATTATAACGAGCTTAGCCCCGATAAAACACTTGGGGAATACGCTTTTGGCTTCCGCGTGGATGTCACTCAACTTTGTCAAATCCGTTCTGTCTGTTTGTAAAATTATTATATCCTTTTTTTTCGGCAGGAGTTTCTGTAGATTCATTACGAAGTTGTTAACTTCCTCTTTAAACTTACTTTCTTTTAAATCCATTGTTTGTTTTTTATTTGTATTTATAAAATTATTTGTACAGGTTGAACGTCATTGACCTGTGTTTTTTTTGGTTTGACGTATTAGTAGCCAATGTTTTTAAATATTTGCACTTTATGTCACAAAGTATTTAGTAATAAATTTATTTATTGTACTCTATGGAGCATTTGTTCATTCAGATATTTAATACGAACATAACAATTTACTGTACAAGTAGATAACAGAAACCTGTATAATGATACTTGAAACACGATATATCGAGATCACTTCCAAGAAAAATATATTAAACATATAGTCGCATATGTATCACAAACTCATGTGGATCAAATCTCAGTTGATTGTTCATATAACGATCACTTCACAGTCACGACATATTTTCTATAATAATAATTATTATGAATGTATTTCTTTGCACACTAACAGAGCGACATATTAAAAACACGTGCGATTGAAAACAAGGCTAGGCCGATACTGACGACTGACTTGATAATCTGATAATAAAATAGCACAAAAAACGCGTTAAATACAAACAATAAATAAAAGTAAGAAGTATGTTATACAATAAAACAAAATTTTAACCGTTAACTATGTATATGAATTGTATAGACCAGATTTAAAAATCTATTTAGCTGTCTATGTAAAATCTTCGTTCTAAAAATAGGCGCAGAGCAATGGCTCGTTTCAATCTATATGATGTATAGAATAGAGTAGATCATCATTTCATCGGTGTGTTCTTGAGGTAAATTGTACCTTTAGCTTTAATTCTAAAGCTTTCTATGCATTTTAACGTTAGGTAGGTACTAGGAAAACATCAATGCGCAATACATATCAGGTGACAGGTACCTACACGAAAATTTATAAGGTTTCACGAAAAACAAAACAACGTTTTATCACACTCGAACATCGTCATCAAATATTTTCAGAATTACAAGGCTAAATAAAATAGGTTATACATTTCAAGTGGCCTCTTTAATTTAGCAGTGTTACCTTTTAATCCACTGTCGGAGACTCGAGAGTTATATATTAGAACAACAATTCACCACCTGTCGAGAAGCGAGATAACTTTCAGTAGAAATGAGAAAATAACAAATAAACTGTTTGCGAAATAGTTAAAAAGAAATTTAAATTTACTTGCTCACTGCGGGCAATATCACATTTCATAGATGGATAATCCGCTCTATAGGTACATACATGTTTTTTAATCAATATCGTAATATATATTGCACTGATATTTTTTCTGAAAATATTATAGTTTACGATAAAAAATGTAATAAACCCTTATCTAGGATATGTGTGAGTTTGCTTGTTTGTATAAAAAATCTAAGTATAATAACAAAATCTATTGTTCGAAAGTCATCATGTAAATAAAGCCCTATCATGTGAATAGAGATTCTAATAAAAAGCGTGTAAAAATATCACAAATTTCATTTAGTGAACATAAATTATTAAGTATTTTTGTATTTTCCTTGATTCTTCAATTCAGTACCGATTTTGACCGAGACATTTAACGTAAGACATCATGCGCAAACACAAATGTACTTCCCGTTCCATCACACTAATTTTTTACAGATTCCAAAGCACGAGGCCCTATTTGCACAGTTCTAGAAATTTCGAAAATCGGTGACCCCTCAGAATCTTTACCATTAGCCTAACGAACTAGTCAATAGTAGGTACTAGCCTAGGTTTTTTCCCTATACTAAAAGTCGATAACGTAGTAGGAACCTAGGTTTCCTCTACTAAATGAATAAAACGAAAAAATGTAATGAAAGAAGTAGCAATTTTGATCCAAAACAAGATTTATCTTTCATTTAAAGTGAACAAATTTTCACGAGAGCTCGTTCGCAAAATTCGCTGAGACATAACCGTAATATTTGACGATGGAGCTAAACAAAACATAAACTACTGGGGTCTTATTAAATTGGTCCGGTAAAGTTTTAATTGTCTGCCGTTTATATTGTTAATGTATTGAGTATTATCGTGAGGCTAATTTTCAGGCATTTCATTTGTTACTCTTTTTAAATAATGTTATTTCTATGGTTTTGGTTGTTATATGAATTTACATCACTACTCACTACATACTATAAAACAAAGTCGCTTTCTCTGTCCCTATGTATGCTTAAATCTTTAAAACTACGCAACGGATTTTGATGCGGTTTTTTTAAATAGATAGAGTGATTCAAGAGGAAGGTTTTAGTATATAATTTATTATGTTTTAGACAAAGCGGGCGAAGCCGCGTGCGGAAAGCTAGTTAAAAATAAGCTCAACTACGAAACATTTTAGCTTAGAATTGTATCGAATGTGAAAGCTGTTAAAATTAAAGTTATTAGAATTATTCAGATAATTTAATATAAATCTTATAGTACTTGCATTTTGAGGGAAATTAAATATATTGTAGACAAAAACAATCTCAATACAAATTTCATTACATATTCTTCGTCGCTGATTTAAATGATGAGGTTTAGGGACTATTTTTTTTTAAGATTTACATACATAAAATTATTCTTTATCCAGAGATTTTTCGCCAAGTGTAATGAACTGACGCACGTGATACAGACTATAATTTTGCTTAACGCAGAAATGTGAAATTTGAATATCTTTTTTTCTTTATTTTTTTACTAAACCTACGACGTTGTATAATTTTTTATTGTCACCTGTTTAATCTTAAAATGGCCAAGATTCATGATGTTGAAAGAATTAGAATTAGGTTAAATTAACTTTTTAAACACTGATACAGATACTTATATAGTTACTCATTTACTTACACTTGACTCGATAAACGCGTAGATATGACTACATAGTATAAAACAAAGTCGCTTTCTCTGTATACGCAACGTATTTTGATGCGGTTTTTTTTAATAGATAAAGTAATCAAGAGGAAGGTTTTAGTATATAATTTATTAGGTTTTGCGAAGCCGCGGGCGGTAAGCTAGTTAATAATAAACTATGTATTTCTTTGTAAAAAAATAGATCACAGAGATTCACAAACACGTTAGCAAATCACCCATAAATGCTTTTGATCAACAACGCATTTCATTTGAGAGGTTTTAATCTAAACTCCATTCCAAAACTTAGCTTGTTAAACAATATTTCGACCAAACTATCTAGTTATTAAAATAAACCTCGAAAGCATCCTTAAATAAGGAGAGTTTTGTTCCAGTTAGCTTTCCATTGACTTGGTCTAAGAAATAATTGTGCAAGTTCTAATCTGAAACTGTTGAACATCTGCTGTTCAAACTTCAATCGCAAACACAAAGTTGGCTCGACTTGCGGTTAGTTGCAAGTTAAAAATCACATTCTGAAGATGTGGGACTTAGAAATAGAATAAAAGTTAGCAATTAGTAGATGGTACATTTTGTTCACATAATTTTGATGCCACTCTATTATGCTGCCTATACTAATGTCAGATATTTTGGCTGCGTACGGGCAGACAGATATTATTGAACTCGTTCTTGTGACAAATATTTTTGCTTATTTCCCTCTAGTGATATATTTATGCTCGTGACTGTACATAGGTCATATGTATTTTTATTTGTTGATTTTATTAATGTAAACAAATAAACGCTTATCTATTTAAAACGTGTTAAAAAGTGAAATCCCATTGTTATTTAGATTTCTATGTGAAATCCCGTGTCCCCGTAGTGGGGTAAGGGGCAGATGCATTATATGCATACCTACATCTGTTTCACTGATCGATTATCTTTAGGGACAAGTAGGTGATCAGCCTTCTGTGTCCTACCAGACCGAGACATTTTTTTTTCTTCGTCTCCACCGGGAATCGAACCCAGGACCCCTCGGTTCTACGCTTACGCGACAACCACTGTACCAAGGAGGCGGCCATAAAGCGTGTTATATGTACTAATTAGAAAATATTCTCTGTGTATAATACACTAATTTGATAGAATTAGAACACAATTTGCGACGACAAGATGAAATTAGAAAACCATTCAACATTTACTTCAAAAGCACGAAATATCGATGATGAAAATAAATGAGCATCGTCCAAACCCTTAATACTATTTAAATCAAATTAATTCTCCAAATACAAAGAGATTAATTACTTTAGACAAATCCATTGAACTGTTGCGTAATTTATTTTTGCAATTTTGACAGCGATCGCGAATTAAAAGTTTTTGGATAAAAGCCTCCGGAATTAGAAGGGTTGCAAGAAATTCTCAAGTTAAACAGATTATTCCCAACAAACGGGTAATAAATTTCGCTTAATGAAACGCTCGGACAAACGATAAATTTATATAAATAAGTGAAATTGGAATTGGCGCGACTGCGATGCTTTCTTTGTTCAAAACGCGATATATTTTTAGTGCTTTTTGAACAAAATAACAGAAATATTGCTTATTGTTGGTAAATATTGTTAATGTTAAATACCTATTTGCTATAACTATCGAAATTGCTCAGTTTATACCTACGTAGTTTTGTACAGAGATTAACCCTTCTGAAAATTATGACGGTAACAAAAACAGGGCGCTCTTATACGTGACACGATGAATTAATTCATTTAGATCTTATGTAGGTGAATTTATGGAAATCGATTATTGTTTATCATTTCTTCATTAAAAACTAAAAATTAGACTTACTTCGATGAAGTTTACCATAAAGATAGATAAAAGTCTGGATTAACATAAAGGTACTTTATGTACCTACTTAGCAAGTGAAGCTGCGTGTTGAAAATAGTGTAGGTACCTATGTCTAACGGTGCATTGACATCAAACGAACATAGAGCTAGAGCAAGAACGTTCTTTCGTGAACTTTTAGTGTAAACTAAAACAGTTTTCCGTGCTGTTTAGTATTAGAACATTACATAGAAAATTTTAGAACGCACTAAGAACAACTTCGATGAACAAACTTATCCTTCACATATTATCAAGATTTATTTAAACAAGTACGTAGGTACTTATATACAAACTAATATAAACAAAAATATTCAAATACCCGAATATTATACTTCAAGAATGAATTTTAATTCAATATTATCGCTGAAAGAAAATTTACATTCTTAGCATTACTAAGTTGGAGCGGTAAGTTTAAGCACAGATTAGGTAACGTGTTCATGAAGTTTAACTTAGTAGCTACAAGTTCTGTGCAACTTGGGGATTCACTACATCCGTACGCATGAATATATTTTGAGTTAATTATGCTCATACATATCATATTTATTGGTAAGTAGTATCTAATAACTCTACGTCGAAGCGTTATCTTTTAAGTATATTTACTTCTTTCTGAAACACAGAGGCTATGTTTTTTATATTTCAATAAAAAATATATCTAATTACATATACAAAGGAAGATCGGAATGCAGAACGAACAACAAACAAGATATTTGAAACAACAAAAATTGAAATTGTATTAAAAACCTCGAATAATTGTGCCCATATTACATACGTACCTATTATTATGAAAAAATCATTCCTAATACGTAGCTAGATAACTTTCAATGTAAAAAGCAAACTAGGCAAAATGCCAGAAATGAGACTAAGCTATTATAATGAGGTTGAAGAGAAGCTAACTAGTATTTACACACTTATTACGTGATTTCAGCGCGCTAATGCACTTACTGAGTCAGCAACTAGTTTCAGTTGAACGGGTTCTATTCATTATGGTGTATTCAACCGCGGTTAGAGGACTATGTACTATATAAATGACACTAATGAGTACATGCATACATTTAGTGGTACACTTTGGGTACACTTCTACATGTGTCATCTTATTTTGAATATTTAACACGGTTTATCTACATGGCAGAGTGTGAGTAGGTACATTAAATATTGTCAATTAATTCATACAATTCTATTTTACGCAATAAAATAAAAAAAAAGTTTTCGTATACTCTGCGGAGTAGATGTAGATAGTCCCTTACCAAAACTAATATTGCAGCCGTGGTTTGTGTAGCCCCAAGTTTGATTATGGCTTAATTTGAAGCGCATCTCTTAGTTGGACCGCAAAACTAACGATGTCTTAGCTACGAGCACCGCTTGCAAATCATAGATATGCAATTTAATGTACCATAAATCCAAGTCGGTTTTCTATTGTTCTTGATTTTGTAACGAAATTAACATACAGTTTGACTACGGCTTAAATACGGCTGAATAGAAAGCTTCCTTAGCCCAGATTTATCGCTGTCTGTGGTATGCAAAAAGCGCGGGAATTCTTCACGGTTTGCCGCCAATTTATTCATATGGTATTATTGTAGGAATTTTCCAATCCATTATTGTCGTGACTAAAATTTGGATTTTATTCAGTAAACAATAAACATCTATCTATAGATACATATCTTATAATATAAAAATGAATCGCAAAATGTGTTGATAAGCGCATAACTCGAGAACGGGTGGACCGATTTCGATAATTCTTTTTTTATTATATTCCTTGAAGTACCAGGATGGGTCTTATGTAGAGAAAACATAAATATGTACCACGGGCGAAGCCGGGGCGGACCGCTAGTATGTAGTAAAAATGAATCGCAAAATGTGTTGGTAAGCGCATAACTCGAGAACGGCCGAACCGATTTCGTTAATACTTTTTTATAATATTCCTTGAAGTACGAGGATGGTTCTTATGGAGAGAAAACGTAAACATGTACCACGGGAGAAGCCGGGGCGGACCGCTAGTTGTAGATAAAAATAATCAAAGTGATAAATGAACATTTTTACAGAGTTTAAGTACAATCTGCAAACATTGGATTGTTTTGCATATTGAGCGAACCCTCATTAACAATAATGTTTTAACTTTGAAGCGAAAAAAGGTTATCAACATTATCGAAGAACCTTCCGTTGAATATAAATGAAACAAAACACAATAATTTTAACGGTATGGCTCATTTTGTATAATTTACATTATTTTATAGAAGTAACCTGTTATTTCTGAAAAGATTAATATAAAGATCTATAATAATTAGACATTGCATGAAATTATAAAGCTGAAGAGTTTGTTTGTTTGTTTGTTTGAACGCGCTAATCTCAGGAACTACTCGTGCGATTTGAAAAATTCGGTGTTAGATAGCCTATTTATCGAGGAAGGCTAGAGACTATATATCATCACGCTAAGACCAACAGGAGGGGAGCCACGCGGGTGAAACCGCGCGGCGCGGCTAGTATTACATACTATGAGGTCCATCGATCCATCTAAAATGATTTTTATAATATTTAATAATTCCAGACGTAACTATTTATCTCCTAAATCACACAACAGTGGGTAAAGAATTTTACGACATAATTAACCGAAGACTAACACAGTCGAGTGGCTGGAGAAACATCTTCTTCCCTTCAATTCATATTCATTCAATAAGCGAAATAAATAATCCAGCCTATTTAT
>CAJQZN010005937.1:0-11184 GCA_907164685.1 Colias eurytheme | reverse complement strand
ACAGGGACGATACGATATTAAATTTTACGCTTCATTGCTTGCTATTTTACTGATCAGAATATATTAATATAACAGGATGCTGATGGTAAATTACGAAATGAAATATCAAAACATTACATTCTTACCCTTTTACTTGATTGAGATTTTGGTAAATAATAATATAGAGAATAATTACAACATTACAGTTAAAGATACAATCAATGATTTCAACGTCTCTATCTCGTTATTAAAAAGCCTACCAGCTTCTACCAATATAGAGAACTAGCTATGCCCCGCGGTTTTATCCGCATTGCTTCCACGATGGGCTATCTAACACGAAAGGGATTTTTCAAATCGGACTAGTAGTTCCTGAAATTGAAACAAACGAACAAACAAATTCTAAAGCTTTATAATTTTATTTATATTAGTATAAATACACACTGTATATCCTAATATTATATAGCACCTGAACTCTTCGAACGAATTATCATGATTAAAAGAGAAATAAAGTTCATCATTCCGAAGTAGTATTAACTCGGCGCGTAACTCTGAATTGGCGGTCTGTAATCACGAACAGGAATCATGACGTCACGTCCCAGTCTCGTTGATCAACTGAGGATTATGTACTTTCCTTAGATTGAGGCTTTAGTAACAACAGCGTATTTAAATGTAAGGATGTTCCGGTGTTAGGACCTTTTTTATGGTTAAAGAAGTCGACAAAATGTAAGCCCTGTTGAAATTGTATTAGGTAATTTTATCATTTCCACAGTCATCTTAGGATTTAGCAAAAGATATCTACTTTCACTATATGCTACATAATTATTTAATTATTAGACAAATACTTTTGGTTCTTGTAACAATCATCGATAACTTGATATTGAATAGCTTCGGCTATTTAGATTACATTTATTTATAAAAATAGACATTCAGGGATTAAAGTAATCAATGAAACCTAGAAAACTCACGTTATCATAATATTTGCCTGTATTAATTGATAGCACACTTGTGATGTGCCCTTTCATGATCAAATAAAGCCAATAGCTCGAATTTATATATCTCTATATATAATTTACCAACTGAAGAAGCACTGTAAAAATAACATGCAGACATTAAAATACTATTGAAGTAAACATAACGTGCCAGCGAAAATAAACTGTTTTCAAACGAAACCGCTCCGCTCGCCACATAACAACTGGTCACGACGAGCCACGTGCAAGTAATGACAACAGTTTGCTGAGTCGACCGCAACATTATAATTAATTTGATGATTATCCCGGGCCGTGTCCGTCAGCGACTGACTACCCGCATGGATGTAATGAAGAAGCGTCTAGAGGTTAGTGTAACCTTTGGTAAGTTCTTAGGAGTTCGATGAAAAACCATATAGAGCTGATGATTAGTGACTTTCTGAACTCAGTGGTTTAGAAATTTACAAAACAACGTTCGTTAGTCAACAATATCTTCATTAATCTAAATAATACAATTCAGATATCACTTAACTTGCAGTAACTAATTTATAGAGCGGCCGAACCCACGCCTGCTTTCCTGAAAGGAGTGGGCAGTTCTATACATATAGAAGCATCTCCACTTAAAAAAGGCGGCCTACTTATAAATAATTATTATCACTATAATTGCCTTTTTGAGATTGTTCGAGAAGTAAATAACACTTCAAATGTTTAAATATATGTGTATTTTAAAGTAGTTAAGAATCGGTATCATCAAAGTTATTTTTCTAATGACTGACGTTTAGACGTAAACACTCGTTAAACTCAGATAGATGAAATGACATGTCAAGAAGGGGTTTATCGTCCATGAAATTCGTTTGCACAATCGATATCGTTAAACCTTGTTTATCTTCTAAATGTTTATTGAACTCATTTTATTTGTAGTAATCCTTGAATTATACAGCACCTACGCACCCTCGCTCGCTCTTATCTTTTAAGACGTTTGAAGAAATCTTTGAGAGACTAAATGCGTAACAAATCTCATGAAATGAATAAATCTAATATGACATACTTATAGCTAATTACATTAGATTTGAAAAGTATTATAATTAACCTAAAAGCAAATCAAATATGTAATAACTGTCTACTATTCAAACATCAAATCTTACAGTAACGGGATTCCCCATAAAAATTAAGAACGGGAACACATACATAGCAAACCATTTAACAATACTATAGGCCGGTTATAGGCGTTTGTGCTTCGACCGTTTCGCCGACAATTTCCCGGCATTCAACTACGAATTTACTATTCATGTATACGCAACTCTATTTGTGCTGTGACAATAGGAATGTTTGCGTTACCTCTGCGGGCGATACGTATCAAGCACCATAAAAATATATTGGCATTAAATTGGATATACAGCTAAAGATGAATGTATTCTTCGCAAATCGTGTATTTTGAATTTGTAAGGGTTATTATCGAACATAATATTGTGATGAGCGTGGATGGTTTCAAGTAATTGGTATTGAAATCATAATTTCAATCTAAAGGACTAGTAGTATTTTCAGCATTATTGCCAGCATTGTATGATTCACGGAAATTAAGGTATATTAACTTTGTTCACAATTTAATATTATCCATATTTTAGTTTGTAGAGCCTAGAGTCTGATACATCGTATAATATAATTTTTGTATTGATCTATCACAAAAAATGCCTACCGAAAACGATACCATACTATACTTTTTAACACGCTGAAACTTTGATGTTCGAAACTAATAAAATTCTCTCAGTACGATAGGTAGTCTGACGGATGAATATGATAAAATGATAAGGGTAAGGTTATTGGTAATGGAACACTAAAACTAATATTTAATGCTGGAAGGCACTAAGTATGATTTATCTTTAGTCTTCTGAGAACCGAACTACGTAGACATCTTGATCCAGACGACCCATTTTGGTATCACTTGACTAAGTAGTAATATTGAGTAAATTTTATAATTATTATAATATGTATATTGTACAAGTATATGTATCTATTTTAATAGCTACCTACTTCTTTATGTCAGAGCAAGCAAAGGGGCACCTATATAAAATATATTATATAAACACACAGTTCATAAAATATCCGTTTATAATATCCAATACTTCACCTGCGCTCTTTACACGAGCTCACCTTCCCTGTTCCCAGAATTCCGCTTTGAAACTTTCCAAAAATACCAGAAGAAGCAGTTAGCATGTAACCAAGTTTATTATACGTATCGCTGTTAACGCCACGCGTGCTCCACAATTTAATTAACTCTTCAAGGCTTTTCGGGACCTCTGTTTATTTTCGTACTCTGTATTTGTAAGAACAGTATGTGCGAGCCTAATTGCGATCGCTGTGTGCGTGAGTTGAGTGTGTGTAAACGTATGTTTTTTAATTGTTGCTTTTCTTTTGTAGTGTACGCGCTAATTTTTTAACGATTGAATGCAAATGTGTTATGGGTTTGCTAGTCGATGTTCTAATGAGGTAATATAAATCTAGAGACAGTTGAATGATTAAAAAATATCATTGAATTTACTGACTCAAAACCGTTTATCATAATAATTGTAATATTTAACCTACAAATTTTACAGGCATTACTACCAGATACAAAGAACTCGATAGGAACTTTGGCATATAATATTTAAATTGTGCCGACATTCATTCATTTCCATGTAAATTATTATAATCGAATGGATATAATGATGCAGAGAAACACAATGTTATTACCGTGAATACAATTTGGTTATCTTTAATTCCTGGTTATTTGTGAGAATTCTTATTGAAGTGGAAAGAAAAACTTCCCTTGTTAAACCACCATTAGACTTGGACCCTTAATTATCGGTACGATGTTGTAATTTATATTGAGGGCTAACTTTTGGAAGTCATTCATAAATTCTAAGTACGCATTGCTTTGGACTTGACCTTTTGAAGAGTTTATACAAAATTAATGTATTTTTACAGTATTTGATGTTTTATGGTTTTGCCAACAAGTTCAATTCAAGTGTTTTAAAAATTGAAATTACTTGAATTGATTTGACGTTTACTGGATTGAGAACAAGACTAAAATAAAAGCTTAGAGCGTATACGCACTATGCGGGTAGCCGCATTGCGGGTAGCCGTCCGGCTGACCGCAAGCACAATTATGTACATAATATGCATTTCTATGCGCACTGCGATGCGGCTACCCGCATAGTGCGTATACGCTCTTAGGCCGGTGTAAACAACGAAATATCTATTGATTTAACTTATGAGCTGTCTGTGTATACATTTTTACAATTTTATCGATAAATTCTGTGTCGTTTTATTGATTGAGAGCCAAATATCTAAACATAAACTTTCTCTAACCGAAGAAGATGTCACTTTAAATACATCCGTTATCTTGAAAAGTAAAAATTAATATTGTATCAACATTGATATTATGAAAATAGTAATTTCCTTCTCATTAGTGCAGATTTAATTAATAGTCCATGAAATTAAGCCTTCGAAAGTCTGCTGGAATTCCTTGAAATGGTATAAAGCTCTCAGTGCATCAAAGAGAGAATTTTCAACATCAAACGACACGTTATATTTGTGTAATTATGAATTTAGTAATATTATATTATAAGGGCCGATTTTTCAATGCTTGGATAAAACTTATCCGTCCAATAAAATATTACACGATAATATTAAAATGTCACGTAAACTGTCAAATACGGGCAATTAGAATACGTTTTAAAAATGGTAGTTTTATACATTATTCGACGAATAAGTTTTATCCAAGCATTGAAAAATCGGCCCTAAGTTATATTAATTTTATTTCCCAACTATATTATATAATTTATTAATAATGAAGATTACGCGCTACTATTAATAGAAGAAGGAATATTAGACTATCCTTTTGTGGTTATTTTAGTTTAATACATAATTTAACTAATTTATCAAGAAAATAACCCAAAATTAAACCACTACTGTAACTAAGCCTCGATTTGTACAAGTTAAATATACTAAATTAAAGCAATTATACCCCTCAGTAATTAAATAAGCTCGCACGACTTCACACGAAGTACGGCAAAGGGTAAGAATTTAACATCAAAGGAATATTTTTAATCAACTTCGTATACGTCTTGTGCCTTATCCCAGTATCTTATTTCAATTTTGTTCCTTTGAGTTCTTATAGATTAATAGATTAAATATATTATAAAGGCGAAAGTTTGTAAGGATGTATGGATGTATGGATGTATGGATGTTTGTTACTCTTTCACGTAAAAACTACTGAACCGATTACAATGAAATTTAGCACACATAATATAGAGGGTAACTTGGATTTACACATAGGATAGTTTTTATCCCGGAAATCCCACGGGAACGGGAACTATGCGGGTTTTCCTTTGCAAACGCGGGCGAAGCCGCGGGCGGAAATCTAGTAGATTATAATAATGTGTAGTTAGCGAATCGTGTGTATCTGGAGTTATGCGTAAATGTTATTAAAACAAGGTTTAACGTAATAATCGAAGCGTGGAAAATTAGTGTTATTATTGTAATTATAATATGTTGTAGAGCAAGTTAAATATTTCATAGTGTATTAACATTCGTATTTTTGACACCTTCTATTATAAAATAACACATACTATTTGCTATAGTATCTTACTCCTTCGGATAGGTAGAAAGAGAGATGTCATGAAGAGATTTAGAAATTTCAGACCTAACCTATAAATCACGGCTTAAACTATTTAATGCCAAACATTTTTCTGCAATGCAAATACGCAATCTGTAACTAATACTCAAAAATGTTCACATCCAAGTGTTTACAAATAGTGTAGCTATTAAATATATCAAATCCGTTATAAAACGTAGCAGTGGGAATGACGAGATATGCAATACATGCTATTCTGTGAGGATTGGAGAGGAGCTATAAATTTAACGGCATAGACGGGTTTTATTGTTAGCAACAGCGCAAATCTGCGAAATTGGACGCGTCTGTACCATTTCAAAGCTGGATTTTATCTGTGAATAATCTTACATTGTTGGATATGCAGCGGGAATGTGAATTATTAATAGGTATTAATGATCTGATTTTGATCGTTTTTAACTGACTTAAAAATAGGTTGATAAAGGATTTTTATAATTTACTTGTTCATGGTATAATTATTAATGCATGGTCATACTTCGATTCTCGGTGAGAAATATAAAATGCATAATATTGAAATATAATTTATTCAAAAATCATTTTACTATGTAAGTATAATCAATTATGTAAAAAGCAGCTGAATACTGACGACGATGATGACGTAAAAACATCAATCTCTACTGCTCAAAAAGCTGTGATGGTGCACTAAAATTGTACTTTTCTATACGTCATTTTAAAAACATAATATTATAGAAACCATAGAGTATAAGACTTAAATATACCTTAAATATAGGAGCGGGTGTTATTTGATTTATTCGGTCAATAAGTGTCGTGCTAAGCTACGCTTGTGGGTTGGGTCGGTAAGAAACGTGGCCTGAGGTTAAGCTTTTATAATTAAACAAACTCTGGGTATGCTGTACTTCAATTTAAGTATAATTTAATGTAATATAAACAGTTATAACAAAATTTGGCTTATTGTAAAGTGCAACTTCAAATATTTCTTTAAATTTGCAATGCGTTGTAATTTACTGACAACTGAAAATTTATTTTATTTAATTTACTTTTTAAATCATAAAATATTTAATACCTTCGATATTAATTTTGTTTTTTATGAATTACTATTAACATATTTTATTGTGATTATGATATTCGATAAACAGAATGCTGTCGTTAACATAAAAATAAAACTATTTTATTATACCTAGAATAAGCGTCTACCATTCCTTACCTTTACGAGATATCTACTAGACCATAGAGTCTCATTAGAAGATCGGGCCTATTTGTTTCTCTTTCTGCTGAATTAATCTTCTAACTTAAACCGCAATCCCGGGGGAGGCCCGCAAAAACAATGTTCGTAGCGTTTATTAAACAAGCAACGGTGATTGACGTGTTTTAATAAAACCCAAAAACTGTCTAGCTTTAAGTTGTTGTTGTTTACGATCGACAAACGATGCGGTTTGATGTTATTAGGCGGGTACACACAGGGCGAATAAACTCGGCGCAATGGAGCAACGAAGCAGCTTGGTCAGTGAGAACGTGCTTTGGCCGATGAAAATGACGTTCTATGACGTGTACGCGGCTTCATTTAGAGCGAACATCCTCGAAAAGCAATTGCTACGCGAAATAATTCGGTCAGTGTAGACGTGGCTTGTCCCGGGAAAGGCACACGCGTTTTCCTCGCTCTGTGTAGACCAGCCTAAAGCCAATCTGAAAACTTTTACAAACTTATGTAGATTGCGTTGTGAGCGAAATTTTTGGCACGGCCATGCTCCGCTTTATTTCGTCTTAAATTTACGAAATGCCCATTTGTCACGGGGAAGAACTTTAAATTACCTTTGCTGAATCGGATGTTCGTTTATTAGCTACATACATTGTAAGGATAATAATTTATACCTGTAGGTGGGAAAACATATAGAATACTAGAGGTCCGCCCCGGCTTCGCCCGTGGTACATATTTCGCAATAAAAGGTAGCCTATGTCCTTTCTCGGGTATCAAAATATCTCCATACCAAATTTCATGCAAATTGGTTCAGTAGTTTAGGCGTGATTGAGTAACAGACAGACAGACAAAGTTACTTTCGCATTTATAATATTAGTATGGATTCTTTACGTTGCAGTTGATTTGTTTGTATGTACTTGTTGGAAATATTGTAAGATGTAATGAGTTAATTTGCTCCTGGTATAATATTATAATTTCTTATGCTAATAAAACGGAAAACTCATAATTTCACGAAAAGTGCAGTCTCAGTCAATTTTATATATTATCATCGACAGGAACATAATATAGAGTTAATGTTAATAAATTTCTCATGATAATATATTTCAGTCATCAATTGTCTTCATCGATATGAAGTGATCAATCATCTGGGCCTAGCCAGGCTATGACTTACATTTGATAGACGGTCCGAAATTTGATGGAAGATCGCAATTCACACTGAGTTGTTTTATTAGTTTCCATTTCCACTAGGACCAGACGCTTTTTATACTACCAGACGCTTTATATTTTAAGGTAAATCTATACCAATATTATAACGATTAAGAGTTTGTTTGCTTACTTCAACACGCTAATTTTAGGAACTACGTGTCCGAAACCTTTCATTGTAAGATAGTCCATTTATAAAGGAAGGCTATAGGCAACATATCACGCTTTGACCAATAGAAGCGGAGCAATGCGGGTAAAACTGCCGAGCACAGCTAGTAAACAATATTAATATATCCATTCAATCTTTTTTCAGGCTTGGCAAATATGTGATGACGCAATAACCGATTTACGTCATAAAAATAAAGCTAGAACATTCACATCCAATTCGAAAGCAAATTGAAACAGAAAGGTAGCAATTAATGCAATCATGAGCGCTTATTTGAAATGGAAAAGTGAATCTAATTGGTTTTGCATTGCGTGTAAAGTTGGGATCATTATCACCCCTGTTGATGATTGCGGCTCGTTAAGATACAGTGGTGGTAGGAAATATATTATAGTGATTTCCGTGACGATGATTAATGTTAATGTTTTCGGTTTGAAGATACTTTGGTTATCCTGAGATCGACACAATTCACTTCCAATAACAATTAACAAAGAACAATAACACAAACCAATTAACTTGTTGTTAAGTATTACTATTCAACACTCGCATTTACATAGATGATAATGATATCCCAGTGTTAAGTCAGACACACTAAATCTCCTGAGATCGACACAATTCACTTCCAATAACAATTAACAATGAACAATAACAAAAACCAATTAACTTGTTATTAAGTATTACTATTTAACACTCGCATTTACATAGATGATAATGATATCCCAGTGTAAAGTCAGACACACTAAATCTACAATCAAATAGACCAGATTTTATCCGCATAATCCTCTCGGTGACATTTTGGATCCTAAATTAAAGAGCCATTTGTTTTTAATGAACAAAAGGCAGTCGCAGACAGAAAGGTGATATTAAATTGTGTAAAATGACTCGTCAATTTTGAGGCACGTGTTATTTAAAATGTCGGTGTTATTACCGGTGTCATTAACATTCGATTGGATTCCTGTACACTCGATAATGACGGGAATTAATTAAAAATGCTCGCTACGAGCACCCTCAAGGAAATATTGAGCAAATATTTAATAAACGTCCGAGGTAAAGTTTAAAGGTTGAAGTTTGTTGTTGGTTGAACACTTAATGTATTTATGGGGAAGGTATGATTTAAGATCTCATTAGGGAGGTGCGGAATAATATTTTGACGACCTCTAAAATTCTGTGGAAATTGTTTGCTGTAATATTTATATAGATATGAGTATATTTATTTATTAACGCTTTCTGTACTGCCGATTCAATATGTAATATTGATGTTGGTGAATTTTTAGGCATATTGAAAGTGCTGTGAACCACGAATGAACACACAAGACAGATTGGGATAAAATTTTACACACGAGTACTTCATGACCTAAATTAATGAGATTCTACAAAAAATGGCGAATAACACAGGTGAGTAACGTGAAAGGCTAGACTCTAGAGTCTAGACCATATCACGAGGTTCACGGGTTGTTGTATTTTTATACGTAGAATATTAGGCACCCCGGACACTACATACAAAATTATCGTTTTGACAGTCACACTGTAGAGACTGCAAATGTGTGTGTTAACGCTTTATGGTTGGCACATTTTTGACTAGCGTAAAAAAAAATTCGCGTTTTTCTGATGAAATACATCCGTAAACAGCACAATATCTAACCATTTTCTACGAAAAACGATAATCACAAATCCAAAATAATAAAATTACTTTAAGTCAATTTGATTAATGTTGTCAATCTTCGTTGCGTATCGTCCCTGTAGAAAAATGTGGACCATTTTTAGCCTGATCGTGCGGGGTGAGGTAAGTGTTTAATTTTGGCGGGAGGCGGAGAGTGTCCGTTCTGTAGCGTTTAGCTACTATTATATTGTATTGCGCGTTATATTATATTGATTGAGATAAAAAACACCTACTTATAAATAAGTAGGACTCGTTGCTACAGATTTTCTGCCCAGTAAAATGATAAAAAATAAAAATTTAACCAATTGTAGGTTTAAAAATTACAGATAGTTTCAATTTATCGTAAATTATATTATATATTGTTATGTTAATTTATGAAATCACATTGCAAAAAAGCACAAATACAATTTTTTATCAAATTCGGCAGTTTTACGTTTGGCACGAACGTTCTCTCGATTTATTATATCAAAAGTGTTTTCCTAAGCATTTCTTTTGTCGTAAAAGGACAAAGGTTGAGAAATGTTTTCAAGACAGGTCGTGGAACTTCAAACGGCGGCTTGTAATATTTCATCAATTGAAGTATACGCAGAGCATAATGCAAACAGAAACGAAAATAAAATTCGCAGAATAACTTCTTTAGTTGTAATTATTTTATGTTGCAGTAAATATTTATTTGATTGATATAGGTACATGGTTATATTTTTTTACGTATTTTATGTCTAATGCGATGGTTTTATATTTTATATAGTAAAAAATAAATAGTCTTTATTTTATGTGTTATATAAAAATAAAGATATATATACGAAACTATATTTTTTTAATAATTTGATTTCAAACTAGACGTAGGCAATTCATTCTTACTAATGACAATCTAGAACTTTCGGTAATATTAATAAAGAGTTCTAAATATCAATATCAATGACAGTCTATACGATTTAATAATACATACTTCTTACAGCTTCATCTCTAATGCTTTAGGATAACACGTCATTAAAGCAAATCGTTTTTACTACATTATAATAGACCTACTTATCTCCAGAACAAAGTCTATATTCTAGAAATGACAAAATCTAAATGTAAATGTTATCTGTAGTTACCCAACGTCGCCAAGACATCTTATTAGTCCAACTCTAAGGGAGTATTCAGAGAGAAAGCTTGAAACTTATAAGCGCTTATCGGCGCTTGTCATGTTCATATATTTTCCTGCGCGGGTTGACAGCACTGACAGGAAAATATATTAAAATGAAAAGCCCCAATATTTTTTCCCAAAACAAAAAAAAAAAAAAAAAAAAGCGCCAATAGGCGCTTATAAGTTTCAAGCTTTCTTTCTGAATACGCCCTAACACAATTACAGTTAAGAAGCTTGCAACTGGAAAATGTCCAAAG
>CAJQZN010005931.1:0-12440 GCA_907164685.1 Colias eurytheme | reverse complement strand
CGGAAAATTAAAATTTGATAAGTAAAAAAACATTCTAATTTTGTTTTCTTTCTAACCTGAATGATTTGTACCTCGTGTTTTGCTCTTAACATCGTTAATAAATAAGATAAGATCAGAATTTCGTTCCGTAAACTCGGTCAAAACGAGCACAGCTAGAAATGTGTCGTGTCGCAATCGTGTCGAAATCGCAGAGGCGCCGGTATCAGTGTTAAAACAATAAATGTGGAGATAAGATGCCGGTGTGATGCCTATCATAGTGGACAATGGTGCAAGTTATAGGAGCATGTGGCTCTTTTGAATGGCAACCGATATAGTCTACTAGTATACTGCGCTCCGCGGTTTCACCCGCGTGGCTCCGCTCCTGTTGGCCTTAGCGTGATGATATTTAGCCTATAGCCTTCCTCGATGAATGGGCTATCTAACACCGAAAGAAATAATAAATATTTTTTTCAAATCGGAACAGTAGTTCCTGAGATTAGCGCGTTCAAACAAACAAATCTTCAGCTTTATAATATTAGTATAGATTTTACATGTGTGATTTGTGCGCTTCCAGATACAGCCATACAAGAAACTGGAAACACATAGGTAAAAAAATGATATCTGACCAGCGAAGGTAGGAATATGTAAACAAACATGTGTAAACAACATAAATTTACCCACGCATTTTTAAATAACATCAAGCAAAATAGAAATTATTTATTAACAGTATAAGTGGTATTAATTTCCGTCATTTAAAGCGACACTTAAAAGATGGCTTTTCCCATTAATACTGCCAAAATCCAATTTAAAAGTTTTCCTACAAAACTCATTGAGCTATTATTTATGGCATATCAACATGCAATATAGCCGCGGTTTTATGACTTGCTCCACGTTGTGTGATGGCAAGATAAGGCGGTGTTAAACAGAAGTTTATAATTTATTATCCGTGCCCCATTCATCCGCGTTGCGTAAAACGCCCAGTCGTATATGATATATCATCTTGGGCAATGATCTTGAATGTTTTTGAGGCTCGTGCTTAGGATTTCCTTGCTTTTAATGTATTGCCTAGTCTATCTATGTTATATGCGATTTTATGACGGTCAAAGACAGTTGTAGGCACTCTGTAATGAGAAGTTGGATTGATTTAAGACTAGCCGTTAATGTAATGGGTCGTTGGCTATAATTTTGAAGCTACTTAGAATTACACTTAAGAGACAAATTCCTCGATGGAAGTAATTATTCCCATTGTATGTACACAATAACTCCTGGTAACTAAACAATTTCTGATAGATTTTCCAGTTTGAAAAACAAAGTTCCGAAACAGTTTAAAATATAAAATTATTAAACTTTATTCTTATCTTGGCTTAGTTTCTTCAAACTCCCGAATTCAAATTACAATTGCGTGATTAAACTGTCGTCGAATTATAAAACTTAAACGAGTGCGTGTTTTTGACAATGTTATTAGTAATGTAATTAATAAGTCCCACAGGAGCCCTAGCACTCGGCTGTCGACAATGGTTCGTGGTATTTCCAATTTGAAATACTTGATTGCATGCGGTCCAACCCTCGCGACTGTTGTTACCCGCGTAGGGTTATAAATATTAAGAAGATTGTTTGTTTCTATGTATGTAATTCTACGTATAATTTATGTTAGTGTTAAAACTAGCTATAGAGTTAAATTTATCCCAATACTAAGCAAAAATACTAGATATAGAAAAGGTACATAGATCGAAATTGTGTCTGTTTGTATAGGCCTTTTCTGCAAACAATAAGAGCATTCAAATTTCCATGGAATCGTTGTAATAGAAAGATGACTAGGTACATCGATTTTGTATGATAAAAGCTTGAAGTATAATGCGATAATGCATAGGCACATGATTACTTATTTTACTGTATGTAATTGCAACCTGTAGACTAAAGCTAGGTATACAATGGTAGGTTTCTATATCAAGTAATATTATGTGCAATAGAATTCATATTTTCTGTATGATTTGTTCGTTATAGCAATGACCATAAAAGTAAATAAGTGAGGGTCGAGGGACTGCGTTTATGATGTCTATTATGGGCAAGGCAAATCAGCAAAAACCTAATAAACAAAGTTTTACAACAGCAAATGATAATAATATTTTTTACAACATAGATGCGTAGCTGTTATACATACCTACATATCTGTTTATTTGAAGGATTATTATTTTTATAATGTACATTTCAGATTCATATAACTCTCAAAACGATCTCTTCATTGGGTAGGTAGAAGTTAGAACATATTACATCTTTTTCATTGCTTTGTTTTGACAGCAATATAGCTTAATAAATCCTACGTTCAAATCGATCAATCGGTTTTGGAATATGTATATGATAATTTAATAACAAGTAATAAATAATTTTGGCCGATAAATTTGGGCCGATTTTTCAATGCTTGGATAAAACTTATCCGTCCAATAAAGTATAACACGATGATATTAATATGTCACGTAAACTGTCAAATACGGGCAATTAGAATACGTTTTTAAAATGGTAGTTTTATACATATATTCGACGAATAAGTTTTAACTAAGAATTGAAAAATCAGCCCTAAATTAGTAGGTATTAAAATACAATCTGTATTTATTAAACCACATAGTATGTACTTACTACGTATACGCACATTAAAAATGTAGGCTCTTTCCTGACTCCTGTAACGCAAGGCATAGCCCAAATTTTCAGATCAATACTCCCGACCCTTTGTCGACAACCGACAAGTGGGTCAAACTCGTTTATCCTTAATGTGCGACCTTGCTTCTATTGGGGTGAACCAATCGATATTTGAACTAGGCGAAATGGAGCACGGTATGCTTCGTATAATTTTATATTTCACGTGTTTGAATACGATAAACTTTAATTATTACTACGCTAAATCTGATGTTTGGAATTTTTCTACCCGATGGTGTTTATATTTATTCAAATAATCTCTAAGTTAGAATTTGTTTAGTCCTTTTGGTATGAATACTTAACTATTAGTCAATTTTTGTACTTAAATTACTCGTTGTACCGATATTTTCTTTACGAATGTAGGTTAGGGGCAATTAGGGGTATGGCTATAATATACAATAATTGAACAATTTTAAAAACACAACAAACGTGACTCAAATGATAAAGCCTTTTTCCGTCGGAATTTAATATTAACCCTGTAGGTATTTCAGAAGCTTTCATATTATGTCAAAATGTTTCAATAAAGCCATCTAATCCAAGCAGAGATACACTGTTCATATTAAATCACGCAGTAAACCTTTATTTAACGAGGCACATTTATATAATTAAAATTGGTCCAAATGCAATATTAAGCGCAGATGTGCAGCGAGCCGATTGGCCGGCTAATTTTCGGCGATCGGACGCACCTGCCCGGGCAGATGTTTGATTTTACTGATTATAATGCTATCGGTTATTTCGTTCAGATTAAATGAGATTTAAGCGCGATTATATTGTTAGGGGCCAGTTTTGTAGGTGTAGGCTAGCGTGCACCAAAGATGTTGTTTTGGTGATGAAAATGGCAAGGAATAAATCTCTCCTAGTCTGTCACTACCGTGAAGCGAGTTTCTCAAGTTCATTTTAAGAATTGCATGCTTACCGTATTATAATAACAATACACATGATCATCATACACCTAAGTATGTGCAATGCCAGAAAAACGACTCTGAAAAGAGTATTTAATATCAATTCCACTGCCTTTTAAGATGATAAGATAGTTTTTTGAAAGGCGCACAAAAGACCAACAACAATGATAGCAGATGCGAAGAATAGAATATCATTACGTTATTCACTCTTATTATATTATTCCGACGAAGAATTCCACACGGCCCTTGACAAAATGCATTTCATACAGCGTGCATAGGAGTCGTATTACTTGGCACATTACCACAATGCGTCGCCATTACCATCAATTGACCGACCACCAACAAGTATTTACGACACGGCGTCATGTCGATGAATATGCGAGCGTCTGATAAAACACTCATTTTTCCATATAAAACAATTTCGCTAGCGGTCCTGCTGTAATTTGTAAATTGTGCCCATTGTATGCATACATCATGGTGTCTCATTTTGTGTTGTGACTTTTTGTGGCGAGAGGATGTGTCGAGACGCTATGTGTGTTTAACCGCGGCTGTACACACTCGTCGAGAGCCTCTCGTCGAGAGCCTCGGCCGAAAAGACTCTCGTCGAGAGCATGCCTGTACACACTCGTTCTAACATTTGAACTGAAGACTTACACGAGAATGGACGTAGAAATAGCTGCTGCTATTTGTCTTTGTGCCGTGAGCTATTATAATTTTTTAAACATTTACTATAAAAAAAAATTCTCAAACCATGGAGAAAAAGAAGATGGTGGATGATTACTATGCACCGCAGTAGAAACAGGGAAATAAATATAAAAACTTCCTGAATAGTTAATGTATTTTATTGTATTTTTAAGGAATCAATAGAAACGCTTCTTTGTTTCAGAAGTAAAATGGAAAATCAATTGACTGAGTTGGTGGCAGAACCTTCTGGCCAATCCATACTAATATTATAAATGCGAAAGTAACTCTGTCTGTCTGTCTGTTACTCGATCACGCCTTAACTACTGAACCAATTTGCATGAAATTTGGTATAGAGATATTTTGATACCCGAGAAAGGACATAGGATAGTTTTATCCCGGAAACCTACGGGAACGGGTTTTTCTTTGAAAACGCGGGCGAAGCCGCGGGCGGAAAGCTAGTTTAAAATAAATCCATAAAAAATAAGTTCCATAAAAAAGGTTCTGTTTGATAGCACTCCAAAAACTGTAATTCTCGTTCATTAGACCACATAGTGAAACACGTGCGTTCATAAATAACGTCAGCGAGCAACTAACTGAACGAGTGTGTACATGCTCGCTCTCGTTTTCCTCGCGAGACTCAACGAGACCCTTTGACTCGGGCGCAAAAAACCGACCAGCGACCGAGACAGCCGAGGCGAGACACGAGAGTGCGAGACAAGACGAATGCACCATGTACATACTCGTTCTCGGCCTGTCTCGGTGTGTCTCGGCGAGTGTGTACAGCCGGCATAAGAATTATTGGTGTAGTGCTCTACAAACTCTTTATATTTTAAGATAAATGAAGAATTATGAAGATTAATGGGAACGGAGTTCATTTTTTAGTAAATGTTGTAATGGCGTTTTGGAATAACAATTTTAAACACGCAACTTCCAGGCTTGTTTAGTTTATGAGGATAATAACAAAATAACGTTCTTTGTTGGTTTATTATTGAAAAGGAATAATTTTCTATCTGTTAGTTTCCTAATTAATGATTACTTTTTGACTAATTGAATTGAAACTCCTGAATTTTTAAGTGTCTTTAGTTCTTTACCCAACAAGCATACGCAACTTCTGTATCTCGAAGTTATTTTCAACTGCACTGTCAAGTACACATGAACTCATTATGAAATGAGAAGAAAATAACTCTCATTGAATGTCGAGCTGTCAAACAGGTACGGCAGCGTGACCGTGGCCGCTGACACTGCGACTAACCATAATATATTGGAAGAGTTTTATAGTATCTGTGATTGGAAGTAACTATTTAGTCACCTGTGCTATTGGTTCAGGCCACCAGCAAGCGCGTGACGTAGCGTTGCGCAAGCGATGCGCGCCCTTGACAGTGGGACTGGTCGGCGACGGGTTGATAGATCGGTGTGGTTGACCGATCTGTTGGGCGATTGATCGAGTGTTTTGTAGGGTGGTGTCAGGTCAGGTTTGAGGTGTGTGAGGAGGTTTTGGGTGGAAGCAAATTTGATTCTGGTTACAGACTATTTCGACGATGGTTGGACAATTTCTATGAAAGCAAACAAGCGTACAGGAGTTGTAGTGGACAAGTATTTACGGAAGCAATTAAAGTGTATTCCTTATACCATTTTCCCTATGACATAATATTTGTTCATAAACCTATCGGTTAACGACTTTATAACTACTCTGCTGGTACTCAAGCTGTTTCCAATTAATAAAAGTTAGACGCAATAAAGTAAATTTCATCCGAGTTGCGTAACCAATGAACTTGAACCGTCGACAGTTTGTAACTCGATTACGATCGTTATCGATAATATCGATCGATTCAGAACGACACAGGCAGCTCTTTCACCATCGATCCAGTGGAATTATATTAATTTCTTAATCGGCCGACACTCGCGATGCCTCAGTTTATCGTAGATGACTTTTAATGATGTGAAGCGATGGCATAGTAATCGATTGATTATTATTGGAATATTATGTTTCTCTGATGCACGCTCTGTTATTATACGACTGACTCTAAAATGATTTTAAGTGGATGATTATATATACGTAGATGGTAAGTTTTATTTATCACTTAAACGGGTTTAGGCGTACTCAGAAAAACGAACGTTTGAGCCAAATATATAATAATGAGGCGCCGTTCCATGAATTTTGTGTTGATTTAAAGAGGTTCTGGGATACGGGGCCGTGAAATAACTTGGAATATTTAACGATTTCAAAGTAAAGGCGTATAAATTTGGAATGATAACATTTCAAACTAGTAGCGGTGTTTCGAGTCAAAGGAAGGTCTCTTGCCCACTGAATAAATTAGTATATGCTCATTATTAATTCTTGATGATCGCTTGGTGGGCGTCCGAATTGCGCAGTTTATGATTGTCGCCCGTAAACCTGGTTCTGGCCTTCTATGTTACTTTCGGTATTCTAATGGGAAAATTATTTTTGACTTAGTGGTAGAAAAATAAGAGAAACTAACCTTGATTAGACCTTTTGAAAAATGATACGATTTGCATGATTATAGTTTACCATATTGACATTTGAAATGTATTATCAGAAAACATGTTTTCAGTGTGCGTTGGTGGTACATCATCACGACAATCAACACTACAATTATACGCCTTTTTTGAATGAAATTTGCAAAGAAAATTTATGATATGGCCAATGATTATCTCTTGTGGGTGCAATTTTATTTCTCGAGAGTGGCTATTACAATGTTAATCCCCGACAATTTGATTCATTTCACACATAGGTATTGTAGTTATTATGGTAGTGATGAATGTCTTAGTTTCGGTGTGGGCGGCGAGAGACGCGCTCTGGATTGTTTTGAAATTAATGTTATGGTTTTAACTATAGGGATCGAGTTAGGTTAATCCTGGGAAATACTCTACAAAGTTACAAACATACAATTGGGAGCAATCAAGAATATTTTTACTTTCTATTATAAAAATTGATCGATGAGTGATTAATTTTATACAAAGAAAATAATAATAAACGCATTAGGAAGAATCAATCAGTGGTACAGATGTAAAATGATAACACTTATTCCCGATGAAATGACATCAAGCTTTCCTAATATAGTCATTTAAACAAAGATAATATTCTCATTTCTCCAAACACAAAAGCTAAAGAGCCGCCTTTGTACGATTCGTTCCCATATCTCATCGCTCGCGGCGGCTGACAGGCTGGTTACTGGCGCCGGCCGCTAATTGCGAGTTTGCGACGAAAGTGCGCGTTTATCCTCTATAGCTCTACTTGGAGCTCGCCGTGAAACTAGCCCGGCTTCAGACAACCGTGGCGAAACGCGTACGCGCCGCGTTAAACGATTAGATAATAGCTGGAAACATTTTAAACGTCTGCTTGTTACTTGTGTGTTGTTTTTGTAATGGTCTGGTGTCTGGGGCGGTTGATATCTATGTATGGGCTATGTTAAATGAACAAGACTTGAGTGTGTGGTTGCAGAATTTTGTTTTAGGCAATAAAATTGGTTACAGTACATCATGTTTATTGCCTGATATGCTTTACTACCTGCATTTAATGTTAGATCATTATTGTTAAAAAAAACTAAGGTGAAGGATCAAATGAACACATTGAATGCAGAGGAAATAAGATGCACAAGAGTGATAATCTTGCGAGCAAACTGAAGAATTTGTTTGCCCGAAAATAATTCTCCAGGCGCTATATCCTAGACGGGTTAACGATTCATATGTCCTGCGCTGCGCGTATACGCGTCATGCGAGCGAGCAATTATCGTGACAAACGCTCCACAAACGGCCTGCCCTGAGATGTTTATCGCGAGTTTGTCGTCTTAATGAAATTGCCCAATTACAAGCTGTTACACATTGCTGGGATTTCTCGGGAAGCCACCGCATGCGACGAGTTGTTTACTGTCCGCGAGTCCCGCTCCCTGATTAATGCCGAGATATATGCACGTCACCTGGCGAACTGAAATAGTACCTACGCGTAATAAAACTAAATTATGCGGAGATATTATTGCTCATTAACTTGACGATGTTACTGGCTTGTTTATGCGACTCTCCATTTGGCAACGAGTCATATATTTTACGATACCGTGCCATCGTCTTCAGTGGTCGTTAATTAATTTGAATTATGAAATAATGTCTACTAATTATGGCTTTGCTACTTACTTTCATGTTAAGTTATTACATAGTTAATTATTTATAGCTGTGGACTTTTTTTTAGATACTATAATAGATAATACGCATTGAATTACATTGCATTGACTCTGATCTTTTTCGAGGTTGTCTTTATTAGGCTTCAATATACTATTTCTCGTTTTCTGACTACTCTTGAAATGTGTATTGGATTTTATTAATCATGTAACATTTCTCTTTCCAGGGGTAAATTCGCATCGGTCCGCAAGATCCGTCACCTGGTCTCCGGCGAGGAGTATGCGGCGAAGTTCATACGCAAGCGGCGGCGCGCCGCGGACACGACGCGCGAGATACACCACGAGGTGGCCGTGCTAGCGCTGTGCGCTGATTGCACGCGCGTTGTACGATTACACGAGGTGAGAGCTTCTTTTTTGAAGGGAAGTTTCACTAAAAAAGTTTATTTTGGTGGATCCACATTTGTATCAAGTAATCGTATCCGAATCAGGCATATTTTTCTTATACCTAACCTTAAAGTGAGCATTTGCAAGGGTCCTCCGCAAATGATGTTGGTTGTTGATGATCGCTTACCATTTTGAAAGGTTCTACAAATGTACCTAGATAATTAGCTTTGGATTTTGTCAATTCCGACGTAAAATTTCGACTACAACTATCATTGATAAGTCGTCATGCGAAATTTGATTTCTAAATCACGCCTTTTTTTTACCGACCAAAACCCCACTGTGTTCCGTCCAGCCTTAATGACGGGGCCACGCGTATAGTAGAATTAACGATTTCCAAATTATGCCTACCAATCAATATGTGCGACGAATTTAATAAAGATAATAATCCTTCATAAAATGCGCCAGAAGGTTTATGTATGAGTATTTTTACGACGAAATTAAATTAAATGTCCATCACCCCGCGTAATCTCATTGTCGCCTGGCTGTCACGTGCGAATACACGTATTTTAATCCTTTTATCATATCATTGTATTTATATAACGCGGAGATTCCTTTACACCTACATATTATTGTATTTTATTACGGATTTCAACCGCAAACACGTGGCATTGAGCGTGACCTTTTGTAATTATTTATGCTGAGAATTAACTACTAGATAATATGAATTGACAAGTATTAAAAAGTAGAATATTGATTGAGCGCGTTGGTGAAGACTTTGATGATTCGTAATTTTTAACATTTAGAACGTAGATAAACATTAAGTAAAAATTAAAAAATCCATTTCTAAAGTAAGATCATGCTTTTCTTAGCGGTCAGAGCTATGTAAGGTGAAGAAGGCAGGATTGAATCCTGGCTCATAATCGATTTATAGTACAATAAAGTTGACAATCTCAATTCCAGGTATACGAGACTCGTTCAGAAGTTGCCATAGTGCTTGAGCTATGCGCGGGCGGCGAGCTGCAGCGCCTGCTCGACGAAGAAGAGCGGCTGACGGAAGGCGCAGCACGAAGAGCCCTGCGACACGCGCTAGAGGGCCTCGCGCACCTGCACGCGCGCCGCGTGGCCCACCTCGACCTGAAGCCGCAGAACCTGCTGCTCTCCGCGGGCGGCGAGGAGCTGGTTATATGCGACTTTGGTATCAGCCGCGCGATCCAGCCGGGCGCGCACGTGCGGGAGATTCTCGGCACGAGGGATTATGTCGGTGAGTTTTTGGAGTATAGCAGATGGAAGTTTATAAATAGGCAATTATTCAAATAGTTTCAGTTAGGAAGAGCGTAGCAGTTGGCTTAATCACATCGTAATACATATTTTGAATTTAAAAGGATTGATGTGATTGTTTGATAGATGTCCGTACATGAGGCAAAAATGATTTAATTTCTTAATAATTTGTAACAATTAATAAATGTATATCTACCAGCCTTCTAAAACTACAGAAAAGTTTTATCATCACGTAATTTTTAATAAAAAGTTTTTCTGTATTTGTAAGCACGGCATCTTCAAACACAGACAACCATAATTACAGAGCTTTTTAACTTGCATAATTCAGTTTACTAACTCAGGCCCCGGAATCACAGACACAATAGAAAATCTATTGTGTCGTGGACCGATCGGGCCGTTCGGGGCTCAATGGGTTAACACACTTTTTCATTCCTTTTCAGTATCGAGATTCGAAATCTCCATCTAACTACTACCAATAACTTAACCCTTACTTGTCGCCATACAACACTTTTTTTTTAACTTTTTTCTTTA
This sequence comes from Colias eurytheme, assembly GCA_907164685.1. Lineage (NCBI taxonomy): Eukaryota > Metazoa > Arthropoda > Insecta > Lepidoptera > Pieridae > Colias > Colias eurytheme. The sequence goes on along the minus strand of CAJQZN010005931.1, from coordinate 1,858 downwards.
ATGTAAATTGTTATCTAAACCACTAATAACCTAGTTTACATTGTCCATTCCAGCACCAGAGATCCTCTCGTACGAGCCGCTATCTTTAGCAGCGGACATCTGGTCGGTGGGCGTGCTCGCGTACGTGCTGCTGAGCGGCTACTCGCCGTTCGCGGGCGACACGAAGCAGGAGACGTACCTGAACATCGCGCAGTGCCAGCTCAGCTTCCCGCCGGAACTGTTCCGCGGCGTCTCGCAGCGAGCCGTGCAGTTTATCAGGGAGACGCTTGTGGTTGATCCAAAGTGAGTATGATTCTAAATAATCTGTTCAGTCAGTGTCGGTATTAGGGAGATCTTAGTGGTTACTGGTTGATCCAAAGTGAGTGGGTTTATTGCTAACTGTAATAGATCTAGAGTGAAATAGAAGCTTATATTTAAATTAGTCAAGTAAATTTGTTAATGTAAGAGCGTGTAAATATTATGATTTTGTTACACATAGACCACTCAATACCCTAAACTTATTTTTGTATCTTCATCAATATAATTATGTATATGAGTTATAAATAAATATTGTACTTTTATATTTCATAAAGACGGTTAAATTAGTTATAACGGTAAAATTATCAGATATTTTTTTATTAAAAGGGTGCACACTACAGCTGACAATTTTGACTAATTATACTCAATTTAACATAGAACAATAACACATGTTGCGGTAAAATGCCAACCAAATTTTATACCCACAGCATAGTTGAGAGATGAAGTTATTGTTTACCCGTACACCGAAACACTGCACTTATTATTGAATTAATGCTAACCTTTCTCGATTCCAGGGGTCGTCTTACAGTGGAAGAGTGCCTGGAGCACCCCTGGTTGAAAGACGACGCGGACATTCCGCGCGCGATCGTCGGCCTCGGCTTCGGCGCGTCCGAGCTCGGCTCCGACGACGATGACGTCACCGATGACGTCACGTGCCACCCCAGAGACGAAGTGCACGTCAACGGGATCAATGGAGTGAACGGAATCAACGGAGTAAACGGAATCAATGGTGTAAATGGAGTCAACGGACATAATGGTGTTAGTAAATGCAACGGCACGACCAATGGCACGCATGAGGATAAAGGTGAGCAACTTTTGTATGCAATTGTTATATAATGTGTGGTTAATTTAGACTATAATTTATCACTGTCCCCAATTTCAGAAAAATTTAAATCATTTTCATCATCAGCTAAAGACTGAAAGAGTTTAAAACATCCACCGATTAGTCCATAATCTTTAAAAATATTTATTTATAGCTAACGAATTTCACTTTTTAACATGGTCCTTCGAGCCGGATCTGCACACAAATCGCATACGAATAGTCATAAATCATATAGTAATAGTATGTATGAAACAGTAATAAAACGAATATTTGACATAACAGTTGCAGAGCCTGATGTAGCGGCGCCGGAGTGCCGCGAGGAGGAGGAGCGCGACAAGCCGCTGAAGCACGCGCGGGACGCCTCGCCGCCCTTCCCCGACGCGCCTTCCACACCTAAGGTGAGACGCACTTATATTGTTTAATACTATGTTTAATATTTGTCATTTATTGATAAAATTCAATGTAACGAATTAATCACATGTCACCCTATTCACTATTCCAAATATTTGACTTTCGTATCGATAGTAGTTGAAGAATCGCAGTATAATTTAAACATACATTAATATATTAATAACACTAAATTAGTTTTTTTATTACAATATTTTTCTATAATGTAACATACAGAATAAAATATGATAATTATTTTCATGACTTACACTTAAATTACATACTAATTATAACACTGTCGTACTTACGTTTCCAGGTGTCGCGTAAATCCCACCCGCCGCCGCCGTCCGT
>CAJQZN010005906.1:0-10412 GCA_907164685.1 Colias eurytheme | reverse complement strand
TATCGGGATCGGTGCCGGCTGTGCGCCGGACGCGTAACGGGTTAAATAAGTACATAAATTATAAATGACCCAGCAGATAACAATAATAACTTGATAGACAGAGCACCTATCAACTAATGCTCAGGCTGCATCACCTCGAAAAAGCACCCTGAACTTCCTAAAACCACATCAATATACATAATTCACTAGCGGCCGCCCCGGCTTCGCCCGTGGTACCTACATGTTTAAAAACTATCCTATCTCTCAAGTTGGATCGAACTGCACATGGTGTGCGAATTTTATTATTAATCGGTTAAGTGGTTTAGGAGTCCATTGAGGACAAACATTGTGACACGAGATTTATATATACTAAGATATCAATACATTACCAAGATTATAAAACACTAAAGCGTGATTTAAAGCGGCCATTCAGCTGTAATTTCGAGAGGGTAATTGTCGGATGGGCAGTGCCATTACTGAACAATTACGGAAAATGTATAATTTTTCATTTCATATGTTTTTTTTTTCAAATAATCAAATAAATATTTATTTGGTTATTATTTATGCAATTATGCCTTAATTAATTAGCTATAAATAAAATACTGGCGTACAAAAAGTACTACTAATAACATTCTAATGTGACCAAGAAAGTTTATTAGATAATACCTAGATATTGTTAGAAGGTTCGAAGTTTGTTTCATAGACAAATAAAAATATATTCTTTAACATTATCATACCCAAATTCTTTAGACTTATGGGTATTCTTGTTATGTTTCGATTATAAAAAAGTGTCAAATCAGTTACCAGAGACACCACAAATGTTGAAGGTCCTAAATAAATATAATGAGTAATTTAAATTGTGTTTTAATATCAGTTAAAAATGATTTTCATTAGTTTATTACGATGTCATTTTGCTCTACTTTTGTTTCCGTCAGAAGTTTGGTCCGAACAGTCTACCTATTTGTGGAAAAGTTTTATAATTAATTAAGTAACTTTGCTTTATCTCATATTGCATCAATAAAAATATCTGTCTATAGTAATATCTACGTAGGTTAACTTTCATAACGCCTTAGTTGTCTTGGATACAAATAAATTAATGATTAAAATGCAAATTAGTTAAACTATATTTTCAATTTGTAATAAAAATTATAATATTGTGTAGTAATGAAAAATTAGGTATATTAAGGAACAATTTTCTGCTCGGCTCATAGCGGGATCGGCTGGATCAACAAGACTCTGGTAGGTCTGTGTAACACAGCCATAGCACATCTCGTCATAACTTAAGTGGACAAAAATATAGAGTAAGCTTTACTATATTTTTAATGTAATTTCAAACTCAAAACTCAAACTCAAACATTTATTTATTCAATTAGACTATTTCATCGTAGGTCAATCGTAGTTTTCGCCCGAAAATCCTCAGCGTAGGTACCTATTGCTTACCTACCTATAAAGTTTGTACATTGGAAAGTAGAGATACATATTTTATCCCACCATCAAGGAGGAGGGGTAATGTGAATAAATGTGTTTAACTTCGAGAGCACATAAAAGAACATTGACTTCTTAAGTCATTACACCTGTTAGAGTTAATATGTCTAGTCTCTAGCGTCAATGACTTCACAGGTGGGTACAGAAAACTGACGATTATTGTAAAATTATTTATCAACAAGTATCGATTTCACTGCTTGCTGGTTATATCCCTGATAGTTTATTTGACTCATTTTGACGTAAATTTATATACATGGACTAAAAAGAAAAAGAACAAGAGGCTCTGACTCTTGAAAATTAATCTCTATCTTTGGATAGCCCACCACTTTAGAGATACAATATTATCTATCGATTTATTCGACTTTTTAAAAGACTTCTATAGACAGACGAAATAAATAATATAATAATATTATCAAACATCAGCATCAGAAAAAAAAATACTGTTATAATATCTTCTGTTTTTCCTTACTTTTTCCTCTTAACTTAAGAAAGATCAACCTCTTGACTTATGAAGATTAACCTTGCTTATGGAAGTTGAATATTTTCGTTGACACACTTGACTTGGAACGTGATAAATGTAATATATTGATATAAATTGCTAATTTATGAAATTTCAAATGCACAATATTGTAATATAATAAAAAAAGAATAAATATCGAGCTTTTGTAACATAACTTGAAATAATTGCCTAACTATAATTTGTCGAAATATTCACGTAACGATAAAAATATAACGTTACAATATCATACATATATGAAGTGTCTCGTTACTCGTAGAAGGAAGGCAAATTCATGCATACTATTATTATGTTGTCGACTCCAGAAGAAATTGTGGACTGCAAGGGAATGAAAATATTATGTAGTTAATATGTAGTTAGTAGGTACGGTTAAACAGGTTTCTTTTTTTGCAAAGCTAGTTTATCGCCCTAAAAATACGACGTAATTAAAATTTAGGTCCAACAATAGTATCTATTTTACTCTTTTTCATAAAATCTACCAAAAGCTCTCACTATAACCAAACATAAAATCTTTATGAGGGTATATTTCAGGGGTTACTATAAAAAGTTGTCGAGAAAGCGTTGCGTAAGCATAAAATTCAAGCGCTCGCTACATAAATTATTTTATACTTATCGGAAAGTGTACGTAAGGCGTGGTTCCGTCAAAACATTGCACAAATTGCATCGAGAACAAACAATGTAATGTTTATACATACGTCACCGTGGCAGGTGACCGCGACTATTTACCGTCCTACTTATTCAGGACTCGTACACTGGGCGGGAGTCGCGAACACCCTTATAGATCGCAGGGCGCGCGATCAGTTCGAACCGACGTGCCGGCTCGGGCGGACGCCTGTACTACCCTCCACGAGGGAAAAGCGAGATAGTTATATACTCACCCATGCGATAAAGCGAGACAGCACTAGCGAGCTTTCAACAGGTCGTTATTGTTATTTCCACTAAATGGTGATACCGTGAAATAATTCACACTTCAGTTTTACTTTCTTTTATCGCTCGCTGTGAGTTTTATTATTTTCACTTTACAACGAGGTTATAACTTTTCAGAGACGATGTATCACTGATGTGTGAGCGAAACTTTACGCTAGTGATGTAACAGTTAAAACAAGTGAGTCCAAATTTTCTTATCATTTTTTTGGTACCTTGCTATGAATAATGTTATCATTTGTTTCATAAACAACTGTATTTGTATTATTATTTAAGCGTGTAACGTATACAAGGCAGTAGAGATTTTAAGCAATAATATGGAAAATGAATAAATTAATATTAAATTAGCTAAAATATTCAACATTTAAAGTAGGTACCCAAAACAGAATAACAAGATGACCTTTATATCGTTTTCTAAACACAATGTGGGGGAGCTTTAATAGTGTTAAGTAAATTAAATTAGCCAAAGCAATTAATTACATCGGAATGACACTTTAATTAAAAAATTATATCGAGGACCAGGTAATTGAGTTGTCAGAAATAATCAGTCTCCTGTCGCGATTCGTTTCCCAGAGTCACGCAATCTTCCACTGAAGAAACAATACCTTTATATTATTATTATGAAAGATGCCGAACGTTAAGGATTATTAAGGCATTATTCGGATATTATTATCGTAATTATTGTTATAATTTATATCAATATTTGTCAACAGGTATCTAGTTATTAGTATAGGTAATAATAATTAATAATGATTCTCTACATTAATAATTGGCAGCCCAATGAATATTATTTGTTTTTAATTTCAACATTTTTTTATTATTTTCTAACTAAACCCGAACAATACTTTTTTTGCTTTCTAAAGATAAATAATTTATATTGTGTAGAGTTTCAGCGAAAAATTAAGTTCTATTTTTGTTATTAGACAAATGCATTAACCGTTGACCATTTTCGATAAGATTTCAGTGGTTTTTTTTAAACTGTGCTCTATTCAACATTTTGTCATCAATTATTCTGTTTAGTATTGTATTTATATATCAGATATAAGATAAGATAGGATAAGATAAGATAAGATTCTTATCTTTCGTCGTATAATAAGTTCTCTAGCGCACCTTCTACGTTCAGTGGGTATATTATTACCTATATACTTACCTATGTCGTAAAAAATTTCGTCGAATAATAGTTCTGTACCTTCAGAATAATATGAGCCTACGATGTTTTTTCATTAACACGTCGTGATATATCATATTCGTGTTCGTGAAAACGAATATGTCATTTATTATGATGAACAAGAATTATTATCAACACCAAATCAACACTAATTCTGTTGACAACTTCGTCACTACTCACTACGCTGTATTAACTATTCATTGGGCTGTAGGTTGAATTCTTGAAGATATTGTTTACTTTCACTCGTATCTAGGAACAAAAGTTGTTTTATAGAAGAAAAGATACATAGCTAGATTTGCCTTTATAGGTACCTGTTTTAATATACACATTCGCTTCAAAGAGTATGATTGTTTATGTTTGAGACAGATTTTCAATACTGTTTACAAGAAAGAAAACTTTCCCATTTTTTGATAAAACTATGTACCTATTACCTACTTTAATATTTTTGTGCCCATAACATAAAGGCCTAAGCACTAGAAGACACATTTTCACCGCAAAATACTTTTCCATTAGTAGTTAATCGTTCACAATAGAGCAATAAACCAGCTAACCAGCGTCAATCTTGTCAATGATTTACTCAGGAATAAGTGGTTCTTGTAATTGGATTTGAATGAAACGTTATCATATCACAGTGTATTTGTTTAATACAAATTGTAGGACAGATGCATTCACCACTGTTCCAGATCGATGTTCAGGGCAAATAGGTCACCATCTGCGACCTGTCATTTTGAGGCTTCCTTATTGCTGGAGCAGCGGGCGTAGCTGCCTTTTAAATTACATTTATGATAAAATTTAAATAAAATAGCATTTGTTGAAACTTTATTAAGAATATTTTATATCAAATTCATATTATATTCACCAGTTTAAATAAAAAAATCATTTATTGATGTGTAATAACCTATAACAAGTTCAAACGAAGTAGGCACTTTTCTCGTTAATATTTTTTATGGAGATTATGATCAAGATCAGAGATTGATTACATTCAAATCAATACAATCTTCAAGAAATAATATTATGTCGTTTAAGTAATTGACAATTCCTTAGAAATAACATTACTGTTCTTTACAGAATTAGAACAATCAGAAACAATCAAATTTTCCAGAAAACTATGAATTTTTCCGCTATTAATTATATTCACTTTCAGTGTTTTACTAAAAGCTTTAATCCCCATAGTAACAAAAATCTATGGAGAATCATTGATTTCATAATAAATGTAGATTGTTTTATTGTGACTTGAGTTCGTAGCATCTGCGTAAAAGTCGAATGTGTGTCACATACTATGAAAACTTGGATGATTACAAACTTTGGCTATGAAAGTTGAGACTGTTATGAATAATAAGCGTATGAGTCGAAGTTTGTAATGATTTACTGTTTTTAGAGTTAATAACTTTGCATAAATAGACATGCGCTGACTTAATAACACGACTCGACAAAAAAATTTTCGTTCTTTGTCCTAAAGTTTATACTATTATTTTCCAGTTAGTTATGCACAAAAACGAAAAGAAAATACCTTTTTTTGGAATAAAGTTTGCTTTTGTGATAGTTATAATAATAATACAAATTTTTCAATTTTTTCATTAATTTTAATTTTTTAAAAAGACCGCGCGGTGAGAGTGGGATATTAACGTTTACACTGTGCCGCTAGATGGCACCCGAGTGATAAACAACCATCAGGTATTATTTACAAGCCCAGAATAACTTAAAATGTCGTCACGAAAGTGTAAATACGATGCTGATGCATTTTGTTTTATATGTGGTCAATTTATTAAAGTTCGAGACGTGAAATATGAACTAAAGACATCTCACGTTCTCTGTGAAGCCTATGAAGCATATTTTGACTGTCCTGTACGGAATCAAGATAAGCCATGGGCTCCACATGTTGCTTGTAGATATTGTAAAAGGTGTTTGGAACTTTGGAAGGTAAAGCAAATTCCAATTACAAATTTTAAGGCCATGGGCTGCAGGATGTCAAAGTAGGTACTTTGTAGGTACATATGCTGCATGCTCATTTGGATAAATTTAAAAACAATATGGGAGCCTATTCCGAAGAGCAAGGAGAACGTTTCCATCAGGACATCATGAATTTTGAACAACGCTATCAAGGTCAATACAATGAAAACATGATGGGCGACTATATTTGGGGTTTATTGAGAGAAAGTAGCTATGAACATAAAAGAAAAAGTAAAAGTGTGCACTTTTAAGTTATTTTCCACTTTTCTGTAAGCTAATTTGATAGTAAAACTTAATAAAAATAATAAACATTTTTATTTCAATAGTTTTATTTTCAATCAAAAATTTTAAAAGTAAAGTAAAAGTAAAAAATATTTATTCAAAAATCAAGCATACAATCTCGTTGAACTTATTACAATAAAGCTGTTAGCACAGTAAATATGTAGTATACTCTATACATCATTTGAACCAAGATGCCCACACTAGACTCGTGGCCTGTATTGTGAGCATCAATACAAAATATACTTAAAGAAACAAACAAAACTAGACATGGATGTAAATGAAATGTCGATTTATTAATGTTTTAGGAATAAATTGCAATTGATATATTATTCTTTATGATTTATACTATTAGATGAAACTTAAATGAACAAAAAAATGAATAAATATCAAAATAAAAAATATAAATAAATAGATACTTTTTATATGTGTGCTGAATAAGAAATGCTTGGGGGTAAAACTTGTGAGTAAGAGCGTTACATTAAAGACCTAATCAAATTTTCCGTTTGTTGAAAAGACAAAGAGAGTAGCCATTTTTTAATAATTTTCTTGGCCTTTGCGACACCACTCTGCCTAATAGAATGCAATGCCTGGTTAACGCGGTTATATATAAGCGGGTGTAGGAATTGACTAAATCGTTTGGCAAAGGAGGTAGCAACCTGAGGTAAAGGAATTTTATAAATTCTATTGCTGAGTAAGTTAGCGTGATCACTTGAAGAGATAATATTTTTATGGGTTAGTAATGCTACATTAAGAATAAATAATTTTCTGACGCTCAACAATCCAGTCTCCTTATAAAGCAAGTCAGTTGGGTAGCGGATAGGGAGATGCAGCATAACCTTTAACACAGCTCTTTGTGCTCTTTCCAGAACCAATAATTTGGAGGATCCACATCCACCCCAAACACAGATACAATAACTAATTATAGGTTCACATAAAGCTATATATATTCTCCTGAGTAACTCGTATTTAGCGACAGAGCGTAGGTGTTTCATGGGGTATATTAGTTTACGAACTCTTGCAGTTGTTGCATGTATGTGGCCTTCAAAGTTTAACTTATCATCCAATATTACGCCCAGATATTTAATGGAATGCGCGTTACTGATTGTGTTATTACAATTGCATGGAGGAACTGGATGAGACAAGGAAGAAATATTGCACGAATGAAAAGACAGATCCGGAAGTGATGAAGGTTGTGAGGCTGCAGTTTTGTGAAAACAAAGATATTTGGTTTTAGCGGCATTGAGAGTAAGTAAATTGTTGTTTAACCAGTAAGCAATCTTTGACATTCCCTCTTTTGTTACGTCAAAGACTTTATCCCAAGAAGTATCTTGAAAAATAATAGCTGTATCATCCGCGTAGCAGATAATATCAGCATTTCTCAACCCAACGTTGGCGATATTATTAAGATATACTAAGAAGAGGGTAGGACCTAAAATACTCCCCTGTGGCACGCCGAAAGTTACTGGTGAAAGAGAGCTAAAAGTATCGCGATATTTGGTACATTGCTTTCTGTTCGAAAGATAACTTCTGAACCACTCCAAAGCTATACCTCTGATGCCATACCTCTCCAATTTCTTCAAAAGAATTGGTATTGACACTGTGTCAAAGGCCTTGGCTAAATCCAAAAACACTCCGACACAGGCCAAGCCCTTATCTAGAGAAGAGGACACAATATGAATAAGTTCAGATACGGCATCAACGGTAGATCTACCTGCACGAAATCCATATTGACGATTTGATAAGATATTGTTTTTTTCCAGGAAATCAACCATTCTGCTATTCATAATTTTTTCTAAGACTTTCGAGATAGCACTGAGAAGAGAGATAGGTCTATAATTATTTAAATCTTTTTTATCACCGCTTTTATGTATAGGAGATACGGCAGCTACCTTCCACCTATCCGGAAATAAACCATGTGATATACTTAAATTACAAATATAAGCAAGAGGAGCTGAGATGTACGGCTTGATGTATTTTAATAGGCGGTTGGAAATACCATCTATACCCGTTGCACTGTTTGTTTTGAGATCAGTGATTATTTTCTCGATTTCAGTTTTGTCCGTAGGTACTATGAAGAATGAGTCTGGAAAGTTCTCAATGGAAACGTTGGAAGCAAGAGATTCCTGAGTTTCTCCAATACTGGTTAGAATATCATTAGCCAAGTTTTGACCTATTGCGCAAAAGTGATTATTGAAGTAATTCAAAGAATCCTGGATATTACCTTTAATAGCAGATATGGATGGGTTCTCTTTAGGAGACTGTAAATATGCAATATCTTTTATAGCACTCCAAAGCTTACTTGGGTTATTTTGATTTTCTGTGAGCATTTTCTCATTGTAACTATCTCGCAATCTCTTAATTAGATTATGATAAAAATTCCTGTAGCGTTTAAATGTAAATTGTGCTATTTCGCTATTAGGGTTACGTTTAGCTTCTAGATGTAGCATATCTCTTACCATTGAACATCTAACGAGACCAGGGGACATCCAAGGTTTCAGAATGTTTTTAGAACGATTTAGTCTTAAGCGTTGTGAATTGTTTGTGATAATATTAGACAGCATATTGGAAAAATCATCAACTGCTGAATTAACGTCTTCATTCATTAGCAAGTTAGTCCAATCAGTGTTTTTAACTTCCTCAACAATGGCAGGGAAATCCAACTTGGTCATAAACTTGTCAACCCTTAAGCGATTGGGTTTATTTGTTGTGTTTATGCCAGCCATAACGATGTAATGATCAGTTATAGTAGTCCTACAAACCACAGTGTTCACGCGAGTATTGGCGGACACCATAATATGATCTAAACACGCTGTTTCTCGGGTGGGAATATTTATTGCTGGGCTTAGTCCTTGCTCTGCGATTAAGCAAAGGTATTCGTTACAGTCGTTGTTTATATTAGACATCAACGTATTAATATTTATATCACCCGCCAGAATTGTACAAGAAGGAGTCAAGTTAATATTTTGTAGAAGACTTTCTAAGGATTGCAAAAAATTTGTGCAGTTTCTAAATGAAGGTGAACGGTATATTCCGATGAGATTAAATAAGTTGTCCACTTTGGCCAAAAGGCAATTCGCGTCGTGTAGTGTTGGTTCAGAAACTTCGTGATTCAGGGTTCTTTTTATATATAGGACTACACCACACGATTGGTTAATATATTTTGTAGTATTATACGAGACGTACCCATCGATTGGATAAATAACAGAATTTTCGTTCAACCAACATTCCGTAAGGATAATGACATCAAATTCTATGTTAAAACGAGATAAGGTTATTAAAAAGCTGTTAAAATTACGTTGTAAACTGCGAATATTAAAAGTAACAATTTTAATATTGTGTGCTTTAGTGATATGTTTTTGGCATTCCTCGGGTGTGTCAGTATAGTGGCAACTTGATAAATCTGGACCATCTATATCACGAATCAGAGACATGTCAATCATGATAAAGTTGTTTGTATAAGTTGTGTAGTGTGTAGGGCAAGAAGCTTATATCTTATTATAAGCTTCTTGGTGTAGGGTAATCGATTGAAGATAATAAATAATTAAATGCAAAATCAACGCCATCAATACAGATATATATTCAACAATAAAAAATGTAAGAAGACTGACAATTTCATTTACATCACAAGCACAGGTAATTTTATCACTAAAAATAATTGATTCACAGACAATTAACGAAAACGCAGACCAGATGAATGTGATTATTATGGATAAACAATTACAAATAAATATGGAAGTTTTACATAATAATAAAAGTAAGATCTTGCAACAATTTGTCAAGATTACAGGAAACAATTGGTAAAAATGGTTATAATAAAAGAAGAAATAAGAGTTATAACTAAAAGTGGTTGGGTTGTACAACACGCCAGATTAATATGAACTTTTTTATGTAACATTTATTCGTTAAGATTTTTAAGAACGTGAATATCCTTAACTAATATGGCGTTTGAATTAGGGGCCTTTCTCATGAAAATCTTACCACCTTTAATCCAAACGTACTTATAGTCTAGTTGCTTAGCCTTCTTTCTTGCTTCGGCATGAAGAAGTTTATTTTATTTTTTTTTTTATTTTTATTAAGAATTTCCAACAAAGAAAACATAATTTAAAA
>CAJQZN010005900.1:0-11555 GCA_907164685.1 Colias eurytheme | reverse complement strand
AAGTGACGGCATAGTGATGAATCTTATTATTTTTTGCTCTGCTATCGTTCTAGATATGTCCCCTGGTGGTTCATTTGACCCATATTTTTGTCCTATGCGGGCTTGTAGTCTAGATGCAAATTATGTGCAAAAGGAAAATATTAATATTATAATATGTTTTAAATATACTATACAAACAATGCATATTTCGGTGCCGGAAGAGTAATTATAAAACGTCAAACGGTTGCTAAGTAACGAACCAACACAGGTGCATTATCCTGTATCCACATGTCCCAAATTACTACGAATTTCACACGAGAACAGGAATTTGAACTCGGCGTAACCTTTATCAAAATATAATAATGCCTGAGGTTTTATAGCCGTCCCATAATGTCAAAAACAATTTCATTCATCCAATTTAATCATACTGTTAAAACGAAATGTTTAATTTTTCTTCCTATGTATTAAATCTCGCTTCGAGTTGTGAAATTAATTCTACTGTAATATAGTGTAAGAATGTAGGAAGAATTGCTACATAGTTTAACATGTGTTTTGAAAACATTTCCATCACACCAAACAAAATACAACATAACAATATGTATAACATGAAAACTTAGAACGCGGTTAGATCGCGTATCAAAACACATAAACGCTAAACATAGTCTAGTGCTTCTGATACAAAAACATTACGTTGTATGTAATGAAACAGTGTTCCTATCTCGACTAGATAGCCTCGATGCATCGCCCTGACATATATACCTTACGAAGTACTCGGTCTGCACCGAACGTAATGTTTGTTCGATGAATTATTGATTGCTTTGTCTATTTACGTATAGTTATATGACATTGTGATCTTTGGGCTTGTTCAATGTTTTAAATGTCACAGCAATGTAATTAAAAAAGTAGTGTAATTTTAACAGACATATACATTTGCTTAATGAAAATGACTCATAGGTGTATTTGAAAAAATGAAACGTATATTATTATCAAGTTATTATCTATGAAATATATTTTCATAATACTAAAACAAAACACTGAATGTACAATGAAAAATAAAAGAATAGAATAGACTGAGTGAAGGCCTTTTAAAAGAGCATGAATTGGTTGAACGTGCTCTTGCATTTGATTTCTCGTCGATTTTTCTTCACCGGGGAAATCTAACCTACGTATCAATTTCTGCTGGAAAACTATTTTCCTCCACTTGCACTTAATGGTCGGTTTTATAAGATTTTTATCGGTATCAATATTTACGCTATGAAAAATATACTATGTGTTGAAAGAAAATATACAGAACTGTGCTCAGAATGATGCTAAATAAGTAAACATGCAAAAATGTATAATAAGTAATTTAACCAAATAGATAAGGAATTTATGGAAAGCCAACTTGATTCTAAGATGCTGACGAGCATAATTGACGCAGGTATTGTTACTAACAACTATAATACCTATATTGTATTTCAGATAAAACAATTTGTGTAGTGTAAGTACATATACATACTGTTTCTTGTCTCAGATACATAGATAAACATGCGTTTCGAAAAATAGAGGCCCAAATTAGTTTTTAAAGTATGTTTACAAATAACGATGCAACGCTTTATACATATATTTCACAAATTAATTAAATATATTTCTTGATGTCAAAACAATATCAACAATAAATATTTTTCTAATGTAACGAAGCCAAATATAAAGCTTTTAAACTTTTTGAAATTGACAAAATTCCAACGCGTTATATTAATGGTTGTTGTATGTCATAAAGTATAACACATTAGCTACATTTTATTTTCATTCATGGCGTGCCGATTACGAACGAATGTTAATCTGCTTTTAAAAATTTAGAGAACAATTCTGCATCGTTTCGTGCTCATCACATTACAATATATGAATATTTTAATTTAAACTGCGATATTTAATGTTCATATAAATTTTATAAACAATCTTTATTTTTATTGTAATGTATGCAATATTCTATATTACGTACTTGTTTATATTACCCGTGAGAAACTTTATATCACCTTCAATTAAGAGTCGATCGCTACTGTTAAATGAATAAATAATTGAAAGCCGAGAGAGTCGAAGCAACTTTTACTGCACATTATTAAATGCTATACATTAGCTGTTCGCACAAAATCTTACTTCGAACGGTTCTGTAACGGTACTGGGAAATGGCAGAATGCGGTAAAATCTAACATTGAATAATTGCAGCGTACGACGCTTCTTAACCTCTCCATCGAATGAGACAAAACAATTAAATTCCCAATTAGTTGGCAAAGTATTTGGTATTGAAACAATTATTATACATATGCACAGTCATTTAAAATACGGCAAAAAGTGTGGAGTAAAGGTTTGCAACGCTGATTTCAGTGAAAAAAAAAAGTGTTATATTAAAAGGTCGGAATACGCATGTCACAATTAGAGCTCCAGTACTTGTAAAAGATGCTCAGAAATTTCCCGGTAAAACATTTCATATGTAGCAAATCCCAGGATGAGATTACAAAGACTGTGTTATTGTCACTTGCCTGTTCAATTAAGCCAAGTTCCTGTAACTTGAAAATTCGCCTTGTTTCAGAGCCGTTGTCATCTATCACACACTCGCTAGGCCAATGTGTGTCGTCCCTACAGGGAATAAAGGTCACGTCACTCAAATAAATATGTTTTTCCAGTTCCTTGCTTCGCCGCCTACAAACTTTTGTAAATAACCTTCGTTATATCTCACATAACCTGGTACATTTTATTTTTGTATTTATAACAGGGTAGTATAAATATATCTCCTGTATCATTATTATTCTCTTTGCTCTTATCCATACTAATATTATAAATGCGAAAGTAACTCTGTCTGTCTGTCTGTTACTCAATCACGCCTAAACTACTGAACCAATTTGCATGAAATTTGGTATGGAGATATTTTGATACCCGAGAAAGGACATAGGCTACTTTTTATTGGGAAATATGTACCACGGGCGAAGCCGGGCGGACCGCTTCATAAATTATCTATTATGAATTGTTGGTAAATGATTTATAAAGAGTAAGTAAATTTCATAAATGATAGATCTAAATTAAAATATACCGAATCTGATTTCGAAAGGATTTCGACCCTACAAATTCATTGCTACTTGGCAAAGGTGTCGCTGTCAACGTCATTGTCACTTATCGATTAAAATCACCAATTCATTCTGTGAATTCATTAATAAATCTTCCTTACGCCTGCCTGATTACAAAACACGGCGTTTAGTTTATAATAATTAGTGCAAAAATGCTCCAATTATAAGTTCGATCAATCCAAATTTTAACCGAACAACGAAAGAATAGACAAAACTAAGAGACAAAATAGCAAATAACAATGGGAAGCATAAAAACTTCAGCGCTTCACTAAAATCAAAATGAGGTGAAACGTGTAATAAATAATTTAACAACCCAGCAATCTGAGCAACATCAACGGAACACACTTCGAGACATATTTCATGCTGTCGATAGTGTACATATAAATTAGGGGAACAGGACTGTCGGCGTCGTAGTATAATTATCTTTTTAGTGTCGTCCAAACAGCTTTAACTAAAAATATCCGGTCGTTAGTCGCTTCGTCGCTGGATTAAAATTAGTCAACAATTTCAAGTTATTTACTTAGACTGTCGGAAGGGAAAGTATGCGGAACATTTGTAGTCAATTTAACAAAACCGAGGGAATGAATACTGAAATTGTTGGCTTTTGGCTTAGTGCTCGACGTGCAGTAGATATATGGAATACCTAGTACTGTAATTTATGCACATTTCCAATTTATTCTTGCACTTAAATTCGGGAGCCTTAAAATATGAATTCACAAATGTTATACAGCACGAGGAAATATAGGAAAATATATGTTACATAATATCTAAATTTTATTTAGCACTGAACTATAAACACAAACGAAATGTCCAACAAATTTAGTAAATAGACCGATCCCATTAAATGAAGTTAATTAAGTAATTATACAGAGTTAACATTTGCCCGTAATTTTGTAAATTGCTTCAAATAATGTTAGCGCCTGCTTATCTAAATAAGTGGCTACATAATGTTATCAGGCTTTATAATGAATAGATTATGAAATGTAGCGTAACAACAATGAGAGCGGTTGGGCATTTAAGATATCATTACTGAGTAATGCTGGATACTGACGCTATTGTGGGGATTTCATTGCCACGAGTGCAATGAAGCGAGGTAGCAGATAAGCGAGCTTTCGTATAAATTTATAGAAATAACTTCATGATAGATTGGTTTTATCTAAAGTCTTTTGTTACTGGTTTTTGTCAACTATAATCGTTTATAAGCTTATCGGTTTGTACTCTAACTGTGATTAACTTTTATTTTTGAATACTATTTAATTAAAACAATTGTGTTAAGGAAATTAGATAGCATCTGTGATCAACACTATGTGAGCAGTTAAATGTGTTGCCAATAACAATATAAAAAGTTTTCAGTTAGATTGTTGTTTTAACGGAATCCGTAAAGGATATGAGTATCCAGATCCGGGGTAAAGCAATATGAACTTTGATTTTATAAATCGATCGATAAAGATGGTAAATAAAAATAAATATTTCCAATTATTCTATAAATATACATGTACATGAATATTTACACTTTATTTAAATGTTCGAAAGTACATTTCCTTAATCGATCTACCTGTTTAATTCAAACGACTGTTGACCCGTGACTCCGAAAAAACGAATTCCATTTAGTGGTAAAAAAATTTAGGAATGTCTGATTAAAATGCGTACCCACAAGTCGAAGTCGCTCGGGTCGTGCGGCTAGATTAGTTTCGGACATTTTTATTTTTCTGCCTCACAGAACCTTAATCAAATCTAAACGGCTTTTTTTACTTACGTGCCGGAATATAATCTTTAGCAACAAATACTGTCCAAATGTATAACTACGAAACGTAACCGACCAGGGTTTTTAAATAGGACCTAAAAAGAGAATTTCTGGTACCGACTATTTCAATTGGGCGAACAATTCTTTTACGTCAGCCATTATAAAGTAGACTCCGCACTTGGGTAGTAAATATCTCTTCCCGCCTTCTTAAGATATTCTCCAGCCATTAGAGTTTAGTTTTCAAGATAGTTCAATTGAGCTAAACATAATGGAAATATGGAGCGTCCCTAGAGTGCAACCCATTAAAACCACATGTGCTAGACGTCACATCGGTAGCTTCTCAAAATAATAAGCCAATTATTATCCCACTTCATAATAAACTTCAGTTATAAATATAATTGCATCTCTGTGATGCTATTAAAACATAGGAATTTAAAGTGTGTTAAAATTTAACGTTTAATCGGACCAAGCAATAATTAAATTAAAGCAAACGTGAAACGAGACTTAATTGCCGAAGGAAATGAAGGCTGTTAGAATTTTCGATTTGATATTTCTTATCATAAATTATAATTAACGCTTTGCACTGAAACTTGAATGTAAAAAAGTAAAACATCTATCAATAAATTGTCCCTGTTCCGTTCTTTTCATGACTACTAAAACCGGAATTTATCATAAATTAAATTAGTTAAAATATATCTCGTAGGACACCAGCATCAAAATAAAATTATATCCTTTATTATTATTCTATGTTCTTCAAGATTTCCACAATTTAATTTCTAGGTAAGAATATCCAAATTAAGACGTGGTTACCAAACCGCGAAGACATGAAACGTTTGACAGACTAATTTCAATAATTCAACAGTAAACAGGGAATTAGCAAACAAACGATCACAAGTTTGAGAAACTCAACTAGATGTAATTTGTTTGCCTAGTGGCTGGTACCGTGCGCCGCTGTATGCTCGCTTCCATAATATTTATACTGGGGGATCAACTCGACGATTTATTCACTCTCTTGTCGGAGAAATGTCGTTAGGATAAATCTTTGTCATATCCTACGTTTATTAAATATATCATAAACTTATATGTGCACTCCTTCTTACTTTACATAATGTATGGAATGCGTAAAAATGTAACGGATAAAGTATGACGCATACATAATATAAATTAGACTTTTATCTATGAATTAAAAAGTTGGTAAAATTTACAGGTCATGGACGAAATAAAGTTTCTTGGGAAGCATTTCGCTTTTAAGATCTATATTAAGAGTATAAATAGGGGAAATTGCTACAGAAGACATCAAAGGATCCAAATAAAATTCACTTATTTGAACAGTCGCTTCGAGTCACATCTGCTTCTAATAAAGTACATGGGGATAAATAAAACGTGCTGTCGTCATATATCCCTGTTATCGGCTGCTGGTAATCGATAAATGGAAACCTGGATACATTTAATGATTAGGAAAAATAACCTGACAATAATGAAGTGTTTTAATCAATATAAAATTAACACATCAACTCTTGGCCTTTTCCATTCTCATTAAGAATTATAATATTTTGTGATGGTAAGGACAACCACATTTTTATCGAATTTTGCTTTATAATATTAAGAAAACATACCGTTCTAACTTAAAACACTAAATATTAGTGTTTTAAGTTAGAACGGTAATTGTTTATACAAAGAATAGTTGGTATTCATACTAATGTTCTGTGCAGCTCCTGTGTAACTATCTATTTAAGAAGGGAAATACTTCATAGGGAAGGGACATGGCTGGGAACGGAATTCAACGGCTATCACTTGGAGACCAATGACGCACACGAAAAATCTTTTCACTTAAATAAATAACAGATAGTAAAAATACCTTATTACTTTGGTACACTAAGTTCCGAGGTTTTAATAAATCCCAAAACAGCTGTCTTAACGTTGCTTATTTACGAAAGTAGGTCAAACCAGTGATAAAGCTAAGAGCACCTGTTAGATGCCCTAGTTTAGCAGGTGCTTTAGTGTGACCTAATATAGGTCTAGCCTGATTAAATTTGCGGTAAGATGCATCTCCGTTATTGGAAAGCTCTACATCATCATTTTGCATATTGTATCGGAGTTTATAATTAATTAAAAATGCTACACATATTACTAGTCGACAAAATAGTTCCACTATTTTATTACAATATTCTTTTTTTTTCTTCTGATTCAGACAACGTTTGTAACTGCGCAATTTGTTTATAGTAAGTAAATATAAAAATCAATGTTAGAAGCAGATGCAGAAAACATCTGTACCATGCCCCACTAGCGAACTTTAATCTTTATATTACCAGGGCCAAAATCCAAATGTCACAAATAACGGACATATTAATATTTAGGTATTATTTTACATTTCGCCATGTCCAATCCACCTGTTCTCTATCAATATTGATAATAAAAGAAATAACACCTGAGTTAAAGTTCTTTACATTATACTTCTAAATATTATTTCAACCAATATTATGCTACAACATAAAGTAACGAAGTAGTATGTACCGTACCCTTTAATGTGTTCCGACATTACTTATCAGTTAATTTACATCCACCTGTCAGTATCTAAGAACCTTTATTCAAATGGCCGAAAGCAAAGCCCTTTAAGGTTATTACACGACCAATAATTCAGGAATTAACGAGCTCCTTGGTGTGTCGCGGTCTAATTACTAATAAAAGATTTAACAGGTCCCCAAGCAAAGACATCAAAACGAGTCAACGAGCCACCTCTCCTCAATTTAGGTTAAGTGTTCCGTTATGAGGGCCCTTGCTTCAAATAAAACGCTGTAATTAAATACACGACATATTCGCCAAAATAATAATACCATTTTTTGTGAACAACCCCACATGCGTATTTACAGAAACTATTACTAGATTCAATTGTGCAGTAACAAAAGTCCTTTCCAAACAGATCCATCCTAACTTAAATAAAATCATTTATTGAAAAAATGCATTATAAAAATTCATTTAACTATTTAGTAACTATCACCGGGTCTCCCGTATTGAATAACTATCTAACGAACGGTAGGAAAAGACAAAAGCGAATCAAAAAGAAAAAATAAATAAATCGAACGGCGCCCTCCATTGCATAAATCTAAAAGGAGGCTCTAATTGAATATTCTCTTTGCGTAATGTCGTCTTATGCACCCTTTTAAAATAAAATATAGGCTGAAAGCGAAACATGTAAATTTTATTGTGTCTGGGCGTCCGCCCGACGGGACCGGCCGAGATTTTTTTCACCAACAAAGGTAAAGAAAGTTTTCCCGTATTTTCCGCCAAGTTCTATTGCAATGTTCGTAAAATACTTTCGTGACTTACGGAGTAAGTTACGGAACTGCGTATTGTGAGAAGCGAAACTAACAAATCATTTGTAATGGTTAGCTGGCCATTTCAGGGTACCTAAATGAACAAGTTGTGTATAACTAGTAACTACGTACGTAGAGGTCATTTAGTTGTTAGCTGTGGATTGGTCAAATTGTAAATGTGTTACGTACTATATAACGATAAAATACGTATCTTGTGTTTTTCATTTTCGTTGTGATACTCTATAATTTATTACATTGATAAAAATACAAAAAAGAACCTATTCAAATTCATTTCTCATGTAGATTACGAATAACAAGAGCTGAAAGGATATTTAATACCTATTTCATTCTATTCGTATTTCGTATATACGCACAACCACATCAATATTACCTGACAAATGTATCAATCATTAACCTATATACCAGTAAATACAATAGCGATCGTCTAATACCCACATAATAATAGAACGGAGAACCCACTAGAACTCGAAGCTAGTTCGCTTCGTGGGTAGTGGTTTACCTTTCACTCCGTTATATTATTTCTGAACCGACTTTTAAGCTACATTAATATAGCAAACTAAATTGTTACTCAAATATTAACAAGCGTCTATTATAATTCGGGTTATTTTACTTAGCGAGAGTTAGTTTAAACAGCTGCTTTATAACGTCAACAATTTTGTTGGTTTAATATAATTAAAACATATTAAACGGGTTAAATACGATTCTGAAGTTTAAACAATAATCAGGATAGCAGTAAACCTAACTATTAAATGTAGGGTCATGTGTGTTATTTAATATGAGCTAGTGTGAGCGTGCCAACAATGAACGCATGGTTTCCGACGATAAAACAGCTGCCGGCTGCTGTACATTACATTTTACTTACCTATAGTCCCATTTTAACGAGAAATTTTTGTATTTACCCGTATTTCATTACAGATACCTCAGATTTTTTGGAACGATCTTCATTCTCATGATACAATTAATGTTATCAATGTTATGAAAAAATGAAAAAGCTGGTTGGTCGATTGTTATTAAAAAACATACATTTCATAACTGAGTTGTAAATGTATTATAAAGTATTATTTAAGAATTATTTTAATAAATCCTATTTCTATAACAAATTTTGTATAATATGTTCTAGAAGGTATCAATATGATTATTACAATGTGATTGCGAAATTAACCTATAAAGCTACATAATATATATTATGCATTATATGCAGATGATGCCATGTGAGTTGTTCACAACAAAAAGTTTAATTATACCTACTTTGAAGCGTTGTAATTGAATTAATATATGCTTTTTGTAGATATAGTAAATAAAACCAATCTTACATTAGATTCCTCATTTAATTAGGCTAAGGAAAATTTAAATGGCCCATATTACATATTTAAGTATTTATCTGCTACCTATACAAAAAAAAACAAACATCATATTATTACGAGTATAATGTAACTTTAAATATCAAATCTGACATAAATAATCCGTAGACCGGCATAGTACGTCGGCGTCTACGTGAATACAAATAGCAATTTCAGAGTAGACGGTTATTGAACATCGTTCAAACAAGCAAAAATAAACAATGTCTATTTTTCAACCAAGAGAGAACGCAATTTTTACAGACAATAACTCTGTTATAACCATAATAAATATCTATCTCGACGCAATCAAACAGGAAAATTGTGAATTATCCACGAACAAAAATGAAGGTTTAGATGCCAATCAGTGGTATAATTTAATGCAGTGCTAACAAGGCCTCTCGATGTTAACCATGATTTCGATGTACACGTGTGATTCAACGCGAATTTCATAAACAATTGTTCGCTCCCACGGCAAAGAAAAGTTTGTTATATAATACAAACACTATTTTAGAAACAAAACAAAAAGTGAAATTTTGCCGCTTTGGATTATCATATTTGTATATTTTGTACGTACATAAAGTTTTAATTATGTATTACCCACACCGAATTAATACAACATACTGTACATTATAATTAATGTTTAACATAACAATTTAACTACCTTTGCAAGGAGGTCGTAATCCATCCGCATATCAAATTACAAGTCCGTTGTGATGTTTTTGTGAGAAAGAATAGAATATCTTCCTTCCTTCAAGGAGGATTGCTTTTGATTAAATCAAATAGCATAACAAATGAGAGAATATTTTATATTAAATAGATCATTAAACAAATCCATTTTGTCTTGTCTTCACGCATAACAGAAAGTTTATATCATTGAATAATAAACTTAAAAAATCTCAATCCGCGGCAAAGAGTCTGATATATTTTTCGGAAACGAAATTGCTGTCGTCAGTCGTAAAGCTAAATCTGCGTCGCCTTTTATCGCCAACAAAGTTAACCAAATTTTTAAGAACACGGTTTGGTGCACAAGCTTTGGCAGGGGCGACAAGGTGCCGATGGAAAATAGGATCCCCGGGGATTTGCCGGGACTGACTTACGCAAACGTACCCCGACTCACAAGTCACAACTACACACACAGAGACGCGTAAAATATTCGCGTTCCTCGAACATGTATACGAAATATTGGGAGTAATACGCCAAGAAAATATTTCATATCAATCAGCTATGTTTGTCAAAATTAGAGAACCGTAATACCGTTTAATTTTAATAAATCGTCCGAGAAATACAGAGGATTCTTGGCTTCAATTCGGAGACATCTATACATATAATAAATCTGTAGAAGGGTCAATTCTGTACATTGAAAATATTGAAAAAATAACTAGCAGGGGGTGTTACTGGATCGATACCAAACCCAAATATGTGATTAAAAAAATTTTTGTCTGTCTGTCTGTCTGTATGTGAAGACATCACGTGAAAACTAACGGTTCGATTTCGATGAAACTTGGTATAATTATACATTATTATCCTGGGCGTAAAATAGGATACTTTTTATCCTGGAAAAAATACGTAGAAAAAAAAATAATCTTAATTTTTCAGTTTTACCCATAGACGTTGTTCTGTAGAACCGCGAACACGCGTTGCGTATTATTATAGGCCTAGCCGTATTTGGGTTCAATAGATATTTATAAGATGTCATTGTCAGAGTTACTCAAAATGGAGAAATAAACCATCCACGCGAAGACCGACATCCGCGCGGACGGAGTCGCGGGCGGAAGCTAGTCTTAAATAAGCTTCTTAAACAAAATCTAGGTATAATATTATTCCAATTTCTTTTGTGTAATTAAGACGATTTTTATATTATTTTGCCTAAAAATATTTCGTTCTTTGCCGAAAAATTGTGATTTGACTTAATTAGGTTTATTCTAAAGCTCACTGCTCAACAAATGTGTAGATATTAAAAATAGTTTGGAAAATCCAAAAGTGCACGCCTCATAATTTTTTTTAATAATTATTTATTAATTATTATTTTTGTTTATTTAATAACAATTAAACCACA
>CAJQZN010005843.1:0-12545 GCA_907164685.1 Colias eurytheme | reverse complement strand
GTGATTATGAGAGAACTACGAGAAGATAAAGATATTCTTTTTAAAAAATTTACACGTATGTCTGAAAAAAATTTCGATAGACTTTTGAAATTGGTTACACCAATAACTACAAAACAGTCCACCAAGTTACGTGAAGCAATACCTAGTGAAATAAAATTAGCTATAACACTTAGGTTCTTAGCTACTGGAGACAATTTAATGTCTCTTTCATATTTATTCAAGGTGTCCAAACAATTCATCTTGTTGAACGCTTTGTGGCACAGAAATCCACCAGACGCGGGAAACGTCTTTCGCAGCGCGCGCTGTGCTTTCAACTGTCAAAAACGCATGCGTCAAGGGCATGCGTTGTTTGCGCTGTTGACTGCGCTGTGACGCATGCCCTTGATGAACGAAAAAAGGCACAGTGTGGACATAGCTATTGTAATTTATCGCGAGACTAAAGTAAAATAGAGACAAAAAAGGAAGGATAATTTCAAAAATTACGATTATTCGTCATAAAAATTCATGTCCACGGTGCGGCAATGTCGCTTTGTCAGCCGCTCTCAGTTCGTCGTGCGGCTGTGTGCGTGCGCAAGATGCATTCTTCAAAAAAAAAAAACATATAATTTGAAAGTTATTCATTGAAATATAATATTTTTAAGTTTCCTTCCACATTTTAAATAATTGGAAAAGTATAAAACCATTTTTCGAGGTAATAGGACTTTGTGATCAGTTAGGGATTTAAAAATAAATGAAACAACAATATCGAAAATCAATCACACACATATTTTTGTTGCATAATTCCAAAAATGAGATTCTATCTAGAGATTTCTGCAAACTAATGGTAGCCATATTTTCCGAGGGTCTGTTCAACTTCCTTTACGTATTTCTCCGACACCTTCTGTTGTCTCATTTCGGCCACCTGAAATAGATTATTTCCAAATTGAAAAAAAATACAATACAAGCTTTGATCAGCTGCTTCGTTTGAAATTGAATAGCAATTTTATTGATGAGGCTTTCATGACATAAGTATAGACGCCTAGAGTGATGCTAAATCGCAAAACTAGACAAAAGTTGAAATTTTCTGTAGAAATAGTTTTACTGGACAGATTAGACTAAAGTTTATGCATAAAATCGGTCTATATGTCAACAGTATATTTTGTACTTAGGGAAAAGAACACACTCTTCATCTACATTCGTACCAACCAATGAATATTGTGTAGGAACAGCGTTAACGTAATTATTACATATTTCGTTCTGATTTTGCCTAGTAAAATAATAATTACCTTATGCTTGATGACCTTTCTCTCATACTTGTCCTGCTGTTCTTGCTCCATGCGCAATGCTACGCCTTCGTTGTGCACTTTCTCGCGAAGATCAGCCCTGTAAATGTATTATTATTTAAATTATTGGAAAAATTGACAGTTCATAACAATTTTACTTACAATACAACTATTTCTGCACGAAAATTGATCTTATTTTCCGTAGGTTACTGAATATTTTTCTCAAATTTCACCAAAATCGATATAGCCGTTTTGACGTTATAACGGTTATATGACTTAAGAGGATACTTATATTATTACCTGGCACGTTCTTTGTCATTTATTTGTTTCATAATCTCTTGTCTGTGTTGTTCAATTCGAGCTTTGCGTTTGTCCTCCAACTGAAAAATACTTAACTCCTTTAGTAAAATTTATTAAAGTCATCAAAAGAATTGTTTTTGCTTATCGAACAATGAATTTTTTTTAAAGCCAACACAAATTTAAAATATTTTCTAAATTCGCGCCAATAACTTCTGAAATTAGCGCGTTCGACCAAACCAACCAACTACTTATATCCATCCTTATCGCACAAAGCTAAACAGCCATACCTCTTTCTCTTTCCTAATGAATTCTTCATTTTGCCGCGCGGCATTGTTGAAGCTCTGCTCATCTTTTGCTATTTCCCGGGCGATCAAGCGATGGATGTCCGAAATCTACAGTAAAAAAATGTGATTATAGGTAGTTATTGTTAAAAAAAAGAGGTAAACGATTAGCTGTTTAAAATAGTTGCATTATTGATGTTTTTCTTTTTCTGTAGGTATAATTTTATAGAAAACTGGTGCAAGATAGAATTTTTTAATCATTGCAAAAAGGTAAAATGGAATTTAACGGTAAGTACGTCATGCATATTTCTTTTTTATTTGTACTAAAACTTACACAGAGTGTAAATAGTTTGATTCCTTCTTAGGCAATCCAATTTGAGCACGTTTAGCTGGTAAACTATTTTTTGACGTGACAACGTCTTATAATTCGATAGCGCCGGCTACACGCACGAAAAAACATGACTCATGCGGCGTTACCTCGCTCTGAGGCG
This sequence comes from Colias eurytheme, assembly GCA_907164685.1. Lineage (NCBI taxonomy): Eukaryota > Metazoa > Arthropoda > Insecta > Lepidoptera > Pieridae > Colias > Colias eurytheme. The sequence goes on along the minus strand of CAJQZN010005843.1, from coordinate 10,211 downwards.
TTCCATGTAAGGCTTGAAGTGCAAGCGAGAGCGCGGAACGAGCGACAAAGAAGCAGAAACGGACGTTGTCACGTTCAACTATCGTCAGTAAACCGACTTTACAGACAACCAATTTTTTTTTCATATCACGAAATCTAACCACATATTATGTTATCATGTAACGGGACATTAACAGACCTGTTGAATCCTGCCCTCATGCAATCTTCTCATCTCTCGATTCCTCTTAATAGCAGCATCTCTCTCCTTGCGGCGGCACTCTCTCTCCACGTCCTCTTGTATCTTAAGATTTCGGATCCGTTCCAATTCCTCTTTTAACTCTTGTTCTGCCTGTTAAATAGAACATTTGTCTGATGCAGGTACTAGGTACATTACTTTTGGGTACTAGGTACATTTAGGTACTAGCCACTAGGTATTAGGTAGGTACTAGGTACATTACTTACCTAGTTGATAGATAATTAATTCTTTGTGTGCGATAAATTTAAAGATATATGCCACAGAAAATTGAAGAGAGAATTTAATCTTGAGTGTCCCAAATTTGGACAGGATTGTAGTGCTGCGGATGTTATTTCATTAAATATTCATACGGAAAATCAGCACTGGAATTATGTTTTCGCATTCGTATAATTAGTCCTCTATTAGACATACCTTATACGTAAAACATTTATTCCTTTTTCTGTTACTTAATAAGAACTTTTAAAAAAACACTATTAGTTTCAATGTCCTCATAAATCCTTACCTTTTGTGCCTTAGCGATATGGTCGATACCCTTTTGTTTAGCTGCCTTAATAGCTTCCTGTTCAGCTTTATTACGGGCTTCGCGTTCCTGCTTCTGTTTCAGGAAATTGGCAATACGGAGATCCATTATTCGCTCCTCTTCGTTTTGCACTTGCTTGTAGTAGAGAAGCTCAGCGTTACCTAAAATACAGTAAGTACTAAATAACAGTACTAGGACGTTATTTCTTTATAATTTTGGTTTATTATATTATGATACACGGTAAGTACCTTCTCCATTACAACTCTATAACTACTTTTAATAAGACGTTGTTCCAAATTAATTGCAGGTATTGATATACGGTAAGTTTTTAGACCTATTTCTCTGTTCCAATAACTTCGGATGCGGTTAAAAGTATCTTACTAAATCATTATTTTAAAATATTAGGCATGGTAAGCACAAAGATTTTTTACCTATTCTGGTACTGTTTTGCACGGTTTCTATACATAGGCATATTTTCGTGTGAAATCTTACCCTGGTCCAATATTTCCTTAAGCTTAGCCTGTCTCCCGTGCTTCTCTTTCAGTTTTTGCGCTTCGTCGATTTGCATAGCGATGTTCGCTTGATTTACTCGTATACTTTCTTCTTCTATACGCTCTGCTTCCATAATCTGAACCAAACTTGTCAATATGTTTACATGAATTTAAGGTGCGGTTAGTGATTATAATTTACCTTTTTGTAGATTTTAAAGAACGTGGTTAAAACAGTAAGTAAAAATAGAAATCTACTGAATGTTAATTTAAATCATATTTTTTAAACATAATAACGGGTGATTTTTTAAGAGGTATAGGATTTGATTTTCAAAATAAACACAAAAAATTTGAAAAAATTGATGTAATCTATAATGGAATCGATAGAACGATCAATATAATTTAATGTTTGAAGATGATTTCATGCAAATGCTGGCCGCGGCTCCGGTTTAGATGGCCCATTCGCAAGGCCTAATTTCGGCACACTCTCTACAACATATCGGCCATATCACGAATAAATGCTTCAATATTGGCTCCCAGTGCGTCGATCGTTGCTGGTTTATCCCTGTAGGCATAAGAAATAGTCCAAAGGCGTTAGATCACACGATCTAGGCGGCCAATCGACGGGCCCAAAACGTGAGATAAACTGTTCGCCGAAGACGGCTCTCAATTGAGCTATTGTTTCGCGTGCCGTGTGGAATGTGGCACCGTCTTTTTGAAACCACGTGTGAGGCATGTCCAATTCTTCCATTTTGGGCAAAAAAAAAATCGCCAATCGATGAAGTGCATCGCGCACTTCTTAACCGACTTCACACTCTCTTAACCGAGCATGCATTTTGATAGTAAAATTCAATAATTTGCAAGCGTTGTTCGTTCGTAAGTCGATTCATGGTTAAATTATAGACCAAACTGAACAAGTTTGATAAAGACTCAAGACACGATTCACGCGTGATCTATCAAAAACAGTATTGCCAAAAAGATACAAGCAAAAAAATCACCCTTTATTTTATACCATACCTACAGCAATGATAGTGGTTAAATGACTGCCTAGGTACAATAGTTAACATTCACGCTTTTGTATCAAGGGGTTGATTTGTGAACACTCGAAAAAGATCGGATTTAGAAAACTGACGTCCACAGTTCCATCGATCGATCCATTTAGGGCTAATTTTTCAATCTTTGGTTAAAACTTATTCGTCGAATAACGTATAAAACTACCTACCATTTCAAAATGTATTCTTATTGTGCGCAATTGACAGTTTACAGGTGAAATTTTAATATTATCGTGTAATACTTTATTGGTCGGATAAGTTTTAACCAGAGATTGAAAAATCGGCCCTTAAAATATAATATTTATCAATTCAACAAGTGCATAAATCATCTGTCCAATATGAATTTAGCGCACGATTCAAGAGCTAGATTATTTCAAACACCTTAGCGGTCTCATGAGCTTTGATCTGCTCTTTCAGCGCCGCCAAGTTTTGCAGACGCAACTGGTGTCTCCGCTCCTCTTCTTCTTCAGCTCGACGCACAGCTGCTTGGCGATTCTCTTCCATTATTGCGTCTAGTCTAAAATTGATTTGAAGGTTGGGTTTTTGAAATAGATATTTTTATTGGATTCGAGACTTATGTGCTGAGGTGCTATATTTTAGGAAAACTTAATACCAATTTATATAATGAAAACACTAATTGTAATATTGATTCCAAAACTGCTGCTGCGTGTAAAACATAATAATTGTAACTTCGTAGGAAAACAGTATGTACCTATAATATCTGAACTACTCTCGATATCTGTTTCGTAAATATTTTTGTACCTTGCACAAGTTAGAATAGTACATTAAATTTAAACGTAACGTATTTTAGAAGTAAACGAACTTCCCTCTACCTTCGTTCTTCCTCCTCCAACTCTTTCTTAATGAGTTCTCGTTCGGAGATCTGCGCGTCTCGTATCGCGTGACATTTGGAGGCTAGGATGATGCGGTTGCATAGTCGCGGCCCCTGCATGTTGTCAGCTCGGAGAACTGACAGGAATTATTATAAAATAAGAATATGAATAGCAGGATACTGGATCAAGTACAATGCGCTCGATCTATTTAGTATGGGATGCATATCATTAGTCCACATTTTAGCGAAAGCATTTACGCCTGTAGAAACTGCTGCTATTTTATAACCTAGAGAAACTGCAGAACCACCAAACCTAGATTTTGGTGATATCCTGCTATCATATTGACTATGCGAAAGTTTGTAAGTTACAGATGTATGTTAGTTACTCTTTCACGCAAACGAATTTTGATGATCAAGTATAATGACCAGAATAACTAATAGGTAGGTACTTTGTTTGTGTCCGTGGGTGAAATTGCACGGCAAGTCACGCAATAATATAATCTATAACTACTAATATTATAAAGCTGAAGAGTTTGTTTGTTTGTTTGTTTGAACGCGCTAATCTCAGGAACTACTAGTCCGATTTGAAAAAATATTTCGGTGTTAGATAGCCCATTTATCGAGGAAGGTTATAGGCGATATATCATCACGCTAAGACCAACAGGAGCGGAGCAATGCGAGTGAAACCGCGGGGAACAGCTAGTATAACATAAAACGTTAATATTAGACACACTACACAATATAGTAGGGATCGAACCCACATCGCAAATAGTAATAATAAATTCCCTACTCTCAGCTCGAGACAGTGTATGCGCAGCTTGGTCTGGTCCCTCCAGTTCTGCCGCGTCTGCGCTGCCGCTGGAGGCTTCAGCACCAGGTTGAGGCTGCAGCTGCTCTTTGAGGAGCCTCTTGCGTTCCTCCGACTCTTTGGCGGCCTTCTGTATGGCTTGCTCTTGGGCGTGCATAGCTGCTAGTTGCTCTTCTTGTGTCACTTTCTGTGTTGAGAGCATTGATAGACATTTTATACATCGATGGTAGGATTTTGTAATAAATTGATTGGATCGATTTGTAAGAGCTGTGTGAGGAGGCGATTGTCAAAAAATCATTTTTTATCTAGATGACATTGCTTCTGGTTCTCCGAAAGCTATTAGTGAATTACGGCATATTAAAAAAATAAAAATGTTGTTAGTAGTTATGTACCTAGATACTTAAAAAAAATTTTAAAACGCATAAAACATGACTGACTGTTAATATTAATTGAATATTATTTCATTTTAACCTCACGTCCTTTAAACTACTTTTACCTTAGCCTGCCTCTTTAGTCTTTCGTATTCATTCTTATGCATCACGGCTGGGTAGAAGTTGGGTTCCGTCTTCGGTACCAGCAGGGTTCTCCAGCCACCGATCTGCGGTACGAGCGTAAATTCGTGTTTCGGCAGCTCGCATTTGTGTATAGGACGTTTTGATAATGGGAACTTTAGACGACATTCTGATGGTCTGGAATGATTAATTATTTTGTGCGTTCATGACAATATTTTTTAATAAATAAATATTTCAGTACAATTTTCACACACAGCACGATCTGATCCCATACTAAGCTTTCGCTTGTGTTATGGAAACCAGATGGCTGATAAACATACATTTATAATTTTAAATAAATACTTATATAGTTAGATAATATTTTTTGAAGTGAAACTTCTTAGTTGCGTTAAGAGAGAGAGTAGTTTAAGAAAGTAGAGAGTAGAAATTCAAGACCGCGTCATGGCATGGCTTTACCGCTTCAGCAATTTTGTTTACGTTTTTTGTTAGGGCGCGAGGAAGGTTCTTCCAGAAATAAAATTCTAAAAGGCAATATAATAGAAGCAGCTAGTAGAAAATAATATTTTTCAAAACCCATCCGACGATTCAGTAAATATGTTTTTACCTGTGTAATTGATAACATCCCGGTTCACTCCCTTTCCTTATCGAATGGTATTTAATTCCTGCATGAGGATTTGGTGCGGGAGGTACTTTCGGCATGTTAATATAACGAAATAATAATATAAATGATAAATTTATAAAAACACCCTTAGACCACAATGATTGTTGCTTGGAAACAGTTTGATTGTTATTTATTTGAAATCATAAATTAATATGGAGTGAAAATTATAGTCGCAACTAGGAAATATAATTTTTTAACGGAACTGTAAAATTTTATTATTTCAAAGCCTGAACTAATAACATTTTTAATAAATATTTATTTTTTAGAAAACGTAGCATGAAACTCCTAACCCATAACAGAATTTCTAAACGACACGTAATTGTCAAATCCGCTGTCAGGTGTCAATTGTCAAGACCATCTGATCAAAAAAGAACTAAATTCAAAATTGATAAAGTTGTAGGCGTGAGTTGACCACAGTTTTCTATTTATTAAATTTATAAAATATAGTATTTGGTTACATAAAAAATATGTATGCATTTAAATAAAATTCGTTATGTGAGGGAACAGTTTGATAGTAACGTAAATTAATTTATTATTTCATCATTCCCATTGTTTACATAAGTAAGAGGTTATTTATTTTAACATTATAAAAGTAACATAAGAAGAAAAATAACTTTAAAATGGAAGAAAGAGCTACCGTTTTAGAAAGTCTGAGTTCTAAGCCACCCTTGAGATCTTATTTAGCACCATTGTTTGTGAGTATTGTACACTTTTTGTCAATAAATTTATTTATTTTACCTAGAAAAATATAGCTCTTATAAATCAAAATAATATATATCATTTTTACCTAGTATTTTATGTTACATTTACATTTACAAAATTATTACTATACCTATTAACAATGTAATTAAACTGTTTAATTATATTTTTCATACATAATATCTACATGTAACTAATAATGTTCTATTTTAAGGAGTGATTTTTTCAATCCTTTGTTAAACTTATTTGTCCAACAAAGTATTACAGAATAATATAAAAATGTCACTCATGAAATATTAATAGACGGACTATGGAAAATATTTGAAATAGTTGCGTAACATTTAATTCAAAGAATAAGTTCAAACCAAAGACTTAAAAATCGCGCCAAATTAAAATTTTAAACGGAGACCAATTATATTGTCATATAACTGGTCTCCGTTTAAAATTATGCGACAACAATAATGTGACAACATTATGTAGAAAGTTGATGATTTTTGGTATCTTTGAATCTAGCCAAAGAAGTTTCACTTCTGACACGTGTGCTCGGCACACACTCTTTCTTATTGGTAATAGTACACATATATAAAAAAGTACATATATAAAAAAGTATTTAATATTATAAAATGATTAACTAGGCAGGTGCAATAGCAGGATTGTCCGTGGATGTAGCCCTTTACCCACTGGACACATTGAAAACAAGGTTGCAGAGCCAGCAAGGATTTTATAAAGCTGGCGGCTTTAAGGGTGTTTATAGAGGTTCGTAATGTTGTAAAAATTGGGTATAGATTATAATCTATTCATCAAAATCCCCGGAGAATAAAATGATAACTGCAAAAATGTAACTTCTCAGGAAAAAAACCGATAAGTGACTATAACTTGCCAAGTAATAGACATTGAGGTATTATTACTACGTATAGAGAGGACACCACGAAAAAATCTGTGCGACAAGCGCGGCGGTGCGGGGCGCGCGTGGGGGTGGCTAGTTAGTCATAGATATAAGCTATGTTTGAGACGCTTGGCTCTAACTCGTGTTACAAATAGTGTAGTAGCGATGCCCTCTCTAGTACGTAGTACAGAGTAACTCAATGGTGGTAGGCGGTAGCTAATTTATTAACCTTTTGTTATGTTTCAAAATAGTTTTAACCCATTGAGCCCCGAACGGCCCGATCGGTCCACGACACAATAGATTTTCTATTGTGTCTGTGATTCCGGGGCCTGAGTTATTAATAACGTTTTCCAAACTAAAGGTAATTAAAATTTAAAAAGGTAGCACTTATCATTTTATTCTCGTTAATATTGGACATATGCATTATTGGGTACAGCTAGTTAATAAATAAATTAGAAATTCATTTTTTTTTTATTTCTCATTCATAAAACATTACATTGTTATAAAACTGTTTATGTGTATTTTTTAGGTTTATTAACAGTGGCAACAAGTTCGATGCCATCAACAGCTTTATTCTTTGTCTCGTATGAAGCCACCAAGACGCTGGCTACACCGTTGGTCACTCCGCAGTACTTACCTTTTGTGCATATGTTATCGGCAAGTGTAGGGGAAGTGGTTAGTATGAAGTAAATCCTACTAATGTTATAAATGCGAAAGTGTGTGAGGTTGGATGTGTGTTTGTATGTTTGTTACTCTTTCACGTAAATACTGCTGAACCGATTACAATTATATTTAGCACACATATAGAGGGTAACTGGGATTAACACATAGGATAGGTTTTATCCCGGAAATCCCACGGGAACGGGAACTATGCGGGTTTTTCTTTGAAAACGCGGGCGAAGCCGCGTGGGGAAAGCTAGTAAATAAATAAAACACTATTAATGTAAAGTTTCATCCAAATCGTCCAGTAGATTGTCTATTTATTTTTAACAAGTTTAGTAATAGTTTTAGTATTAGTACTTCTATAGTATTGAAGGATTATTATAACTCGCTAACTCTAACTTTTTAACTATTAACTCGCTGCTGATTTTGGCTGCTTGAATGTAAAGTTATTGACTCACAAGTCACAATAAAAAATGAGACTCACAAACACGCTCAAAAATTACCTGATGCAAAACTATGCCTAAGCGTATATTAGGCAGAGTTTATAATGAGCAATCCAAATTAAGGCGTTAATATTTAAGAATGTTTGTAAGCTTAAAACTTACAAAGTCAGTCTAGTTATTTATAATATGTTCAGTTTGTAATGCTTTTTTTAAAAAAAATAAATAGTTTGTGAAATTCCACCCAGTCGTGTTTTTAGCTAAATCCTTATTCACAAACGATCTTTCCTCATTATATTATTTCTCATATAAGATAAAAGTATTAAAATCTAATTAATTTTTATTGTTATAGCTTGCCTGCGTAATAAGGGTACCCACAGAGGTGGCGAAACAAAGAAAACAAACATACGTTGGGACTGAGAAGAAAAGCAGTATTGGGATTATACTACAGGTAATTCATTATAATACAATTATTTATGCAAACATTAATTTATGTATTTATCTGTGAACGCCTGAAATGATTTTAATTAATAAAAAATTTAGACTAAGACAAAAATATCGCTACGAAACAGAACCTCTGATTAGGAAAATCGATTAAAAATGATGTATGGTCCAAAATGTTAAGTTTGTAAATTCTATTCCTCCGACTATGCGTCAGTCAATCAGTCAGTCAGTCAGTCATTATACTTTTGAAGTGAAACTTCTTTAGGCGCGTTGAGAGTAAAATTACAAGGTGGCGTCATGGCAATACCGTCACGTCATGGAGTATGGCGATTTTGAAGTTTCACTTCTGACACGAGTGCTCGGCACACACGCTTTTTTATTTTATATTATTTATATATTAAGAATATATTTTCCAGGCATTCCGCACAGATGGCGTTCGCAACGGTGTATACAGGGGGTTCTTTTCGACCGTAATCAGAGATTTACCGTTTAGTTTTATAGAGTTACCCCTTTGGGAATGGATGAAAAGCGTTGTTAGAGAAAGGAATGACGGACAGATAAACAGTTTTCAAGTGAGTATATTTTTTATAATTTTAGTAGTTTAGGAATAATTGGAACAGTTTTTTAAACTATAGAAAATATAAATTAACTTTAAGTAAATTAATAAATTTGAATGCCAAAACTATATGACAATAATAATCAATAAAAGAAAAATATATTAAGATAATTTTATTTTGAAAAAATCAATCACGATTCGAACCCGCGTCTTTTCGCGTTAGCGAGGCAACGCCTAACCAATAAAAAATTATCTTTTTTTTCTTCATTAAATTTCTCATTTAGGCGAAAGATGCGGTTTCGGATCCCGACTCGTGATCGAATTTTTCTTATCTTTAAAAATTTCTCATTTAAAAAGCAATCAAGAATCGAAAATTTAGATACATATTATGTTTGTCACTTCATATTAGAGCGTATACGCATTATGCGGGTAGCCGCATTGCGGGTAGCCGTCCGGCTGACCGCAAGCACAATTATGTACGGAATATTCATTTCTATGCGCACTGTGCGGTCTGCGGTTGCATACATAATTGTGCTTGCGGTCAGCCGGACGGCTACCCGCAATGCGGCTACCCGCATAGTGCGTATACGCTCTTATATGACTGTAATTTACTTATTTTAGATAAATCCTTCACTCTTTATATTTTGTTTTTTACTTTTATATGTCTGTCATTTTATCATTCAGTCAGGTTTGTCAGTTAAATATGTCTGTCATTTTAAAAATGTCTACAATTTAAAAACAATCTGTCAATTTAAATATGTCTGTCTTGTTTGCAGAGCGCCCTCTGTGGAGCATTAGCGGGAGGTTTCGCGGCGGCCGCAACAACACCTTTAGACTTGGCCAAAACGCGCATAATGTTATCCGAAGATTACGCGGAAACGAGGAAATTGCGCGTAAAACCAGTTTTAAGCGAAATTTACGCGGTTTCGGGGTTACGCGGGTTGTTCGCGGGTATTACGCCAAGGTGTACGGCGATCATGATTGGTGGTTTTGTATTTTTCGGTGTTTATGATAAGTCCAAATCGTTTTTTGAAAACAAATATAGATAACAGTATTAATTGAGGCTTTTGTAGGTTTTTGAAAATGTAAAAATTGTAGTGATTATTTTTCCGACCCAAATATCGACCAATAGAATTGCACCATTCGACGTCACGTGGTACAACCTACATGGTACTATACTAATAATTTTTTGAAAATTTTCTCTGGTCGTTGACGTCAAACTGACAGGTTGAATTCATTTGTGAAATTATTGGCCGACATTTGGGACGGAAAAATAATCTCCCGAATACCACACGAGCTTCAAAATTATCTGACATTTCCCTCAAGGTTCCCTGCAAACAAATAAAGTCGTCAAGTTTTTCAGGAAAATTCACTCGCGCTTCGCGCTCGTGATTTTTTAACCTTGACTAAAAACTT
>CAJQZN010005834.1:0-12344 GCA_907164685.1 Colias eurytheme | reverse complement strand
CCGCCTGCGACATGCTGGCGCCGTGCGCTGTGCACCGTCACGCTCGAACGCGTCCGAGTTTATAAACAAAAGAATATCCACAAAGAAAACACGACCACTCGCACGAACGCCGCGACGAGACTGTAGTGTCACTCTTAAAATCTAAACATTTATGTATTCATAAGCATTAGTTAAACCGTTTCTTAACAAAATAAAAATTATAATTACCTTAAACTTATTTTCTTGGTAAATTTAATACGCAATCATTACTTATATCTATCATGATATCGATTATTTTCCAACCATTGTGTTGATATTCCATACTGACATAGGTAAATTTATGTATTTCAGATTCACCATTCCGAACTCATATAAACCAAGCAATCCTGGAATTGAAAGAACATACAACGCTTGATCAAATTAAAAGTAAATGGTGGGATGAAAAATACGGGGCACAAGAGTGTGAAGTAAGTAGTTTCTATATTAAAGTAGCGGTCCGCCCCGGCTTCGCCCGTGGTACATGTTTACGTTTTCTCTACATAAGAACCATCCTCGTACTTCAAGGAATATAATAAAAAAAGAATTATCGAAATCGGTTCAGCCGTTCTCGAGTTATGCGCTTACCAACACATTTTGCGATTCATTTTTATATATATATAAGATGAACACTTTTTAAAATTAAATCTGCTATTATTTCTTACAAGCTAACGCTTAAAAGTTAACAATAGATTATACTTACTATTATTTGCGTTTTTAATTACTCATTACAATTAAATAAGATATTTTTCTATGCAAAATTAAAGGGAACCACAGATGAAAGTGATGTTGAAGGAGACCTTGAGATGGAAAATCTGATCGGTGCTTTTATAATTCTTGTGATTGGTTTGGTGTTAAGTCTCCTTATAACTGCTGCAGAGTTCATGAATGAAGTGCGCAATATTGTCGTCCGGGAACAGGTAACTTTAAATATTATTATTAAAAACAACGCGAAACACTTAATTTTAATATTTTACACAACCGTCACAATATTTATGATTTAAAACACTAAACTTTTGCCGCCAATAATTAATGATAGTTTTTTTTATACTTTTTTTTTCTTTTATAGAAACAATTGCCAGCGTAAAATATAAATTAAAAATAATAATTATGAAATATTTATGTTTTCATAAATTTTGGAATTTTAAAAATTAAAAACATTTTAAATAATTAAAATTTGTTCATATCAATAATTTAGCGATTTCTTTTCTTTAAGTCATAATAATGTAGTAAATACTTAATTGTAGTTTCGTGCTACTACTAGCTAAAAAATTTTTTTTTCTATTTAAGGTGTCTCACAAAGAAGTTTTTATGAAAGAATTGAAAGCGTCCTTAAACTTTTTCCAACTCCAAAAGCCAGTCCTTCGCAACCCGAGTCGAGCGCCATCTATTGCTTCTACGGATAGCACTGAAAAACATAACATGAAAAGAGCGGCAAATATTGAAAATTTTATTGAGTTTGAGAAAGAAGTCATGTAAAACATTAGACAATGTTTATTTTTGTATAGCTTTGTAATAAATTTAAATTATTTGCAATATTTGTAGTTTTACGATTAAGTTATTAAAAAAAGAAATGATTTGCTTCAATTTATTTGTTTGATTTTACATGGATGGGTAGTTCATAGTCTAATAAGTACCAACAAATACCTATTATTATCTATATTTTCAATAAAATTACAAACAATAACATATTTTATGACGTAGGAATCACGTAATATTTTGATACCATTTTATCAGCGTCCAGATAAACATAATCCGAAGTAAAGATTAATTACTTCATTAATCTGTATATTATATATTTACATGGGGCATATTTGAAATATTAATCTCAAATATTTTACTATAATCGATATATTATTATATCAATAAAGATTTCAATCTAACAATTAATATTTTGTCAGCCCAGTAGCAATAAATTGATTAGTTCATGTAGGTAGTTGAACTTTTGAAACAATATTTTTTTTTTACTTCGAAGAGTTCCTTTTTATAAGATTCAGAGATTATCAGATCGAAAGTAAAGATAATCCCATTAGTAATATATCGCTTTCCCCTATCTTCAATTCTTACAGCTGAGGACATAAATCAAACAACCATTTAAAAATTAGGACATCTGTAGTAAGTACCAAATAGCTGCGTAGTAAAGCGAAGAGATGAACGATCACAATTGATAAGACACATCCTGGGGCTACACGTGCGTCTGGTCGGAGTTAGTCGCGTGCTCTCCTAACATGCGAACCTAGACTGTACATATTATACTAGATCGGAACTGAGGATGTGACGGAAGCCGGCACATCGTTACTCATCGTTTTACATAACCATTCACATAAAGCGACGTCCATTGAGTAACGTAGAAAGTATTTGATACAGCTCAATCATATCATGCGATGCGAGTGGGGTTGCCAGATGACAAGTTGTAACTGCCACATCCGTTTGGAATTTTCACAGTTCTAGGCAAATTGTTAGATGTAAAAAAATATTTTATCAGAGACATCTTTTATTATAGTTAAGTAATAAGTACTCATATTGTTTAGTCTTAGTGGTTTCAGATTAGTTTAGTAAGACAGGATTTAGCTTATGATAGGTATCAACGATGATTAAAATTAGTAGTATGTTATGTTACAATTTTATGTATAAGAATATGCTTGTAAATTTGAAATTATTTCTAAAATAAAATGAAACAAACATATAGCCGATAAGTCTTCGAAGTATTAACCACACCAACAAGTACGATACAAATTAATCCTTTTATCGGGAAATTTGATAATCACATCTGGTCACCCCAGATGCGGGCAGGATGCGTCGATTTGATTGCGGCGTTTGCGCCAGTCAATTGTTGCGAAAGAATGCCAAATCTACGGGGCAGTACTAACTGCTAATACGATTTAGTGGCGCGGAAGCCACCGCTTGAGATGGCCGTCTCTTGGGTCTCTGTGGCCTTCCTGGCTGCTACCGCGCTCGGGGCTTCTATAGGACGTGAGTACAATAACAAATATGTTTGTTATTTTTTTTATGTTTTGTTTATTTGCAGTGCATTGTTATAAAACTTGTAACTGTATCAATTAATTGTTGTGTATTTTAATTATATTATTATGACAAGGATGATCCTGACCTATGGATATCAGTGTTTTATTTACTTAAGATGCAACGACCTACTTCAATATGTTTAAACAATTTTTCAAAGGATATTTGATTGAATTAATTTATATTTGAAGAAAATTAATTAGACCTTATTATACATATAAGTCTAGATAGTAAGTGTTACTATAAATTTACATTTTTTCAGCAGACAACATCTATGATCTAACCAAATAGCGATAGCTCAAAATATGAGCTTACTTATTTTAAATTAAATGAAATTAAAGATTATTATATTAATTTATATTTTATGCGATTTTATTTATCAAACAATGAGCTAAAATTATACACAGCATATAAAATACACAATTTCTTATTTTTAATTTTAATGTTCAATTTCTATCATACAAAAATCTTTTAGAGATAATTGATAACTCATCTGTTTTATTATATTGCTATAGAAGTTAATTTTGATTACTTAAAACTTTTCAAAATTAAAAAAAATTAATAAAAATTTAATCGTTGGTTATTTTTTTTAATTCCAGTGTTTCTTTAAAAAAAATAAGAATGTTCTAATTTTAAATATGAAAAGTGTAAATGCCAGTTTGTGAGTGACCATTTTGCATTTGTATCTAAAAATTAAAAAGTATTTCATAAAGGAATAGTAAAGATAATAATTCATAGTGATAATCGTTACTTATGAGTTGATAATATCGCTTACAAGAAGTGGTCATTATTGTGTCACGGAGTTCCTTGTTCTTACATAATTTGGAGCCGTTAAAGGAGTTGTACGCGCATAGACTGTCTTTGCAAGTTATGTCACGTGTTACGTAATAATTAGGTGAATTAACTCTGTTTGCATACCAATAAATACAACAAAATATAATGAATGCAGTGACCGATATTTTTCAAGGTAAATGCAAAGAAAAAAAATCTTTTTCAAAGTGCTCATTTACGAATTTTGCGGGAATATTTATGTCATTAAACCCGGAAATTAATTACTATTAATTATATTTCTTCATACAATACAATATTACGGCCTCCACGATACTACATTATTTGTTTTATGGTTGCCCTACCCTAATAGAAATTCTTATATAATTTCATTATTATAACATTAAATTTTATCTTAACGACATATTTATTAACCGTTGGATTATGAGACATCATTATTATAATAATTATAACTAGGTAGGTACTTATAATTTTTTTAAGCAAAAAGATAAATTTTCAAGAACTTTGCTAATTAAAAGATTGTAACAATGTTCCTACATATTAATTTTAACTTGCAGTATCCTTCCTTCCATACCGGACGCCATCATTGGAAACGACGATAAAATCGAATCGAATAATGCGGATTCTGAAACGTGTATGTACGTAGTAGACGTACGGGAAAGTACGGGAAATTATTTGGTGACGGAATAATATGTAAATAAGGGTCACATGCATGATCAATGGGCTCCGACCTCTTGATTAGCACTTGTCTATTAAAGGGACTTTGAAGTATAGAACTAAAGTTGTAAATACTTGTCTAACTAATAATTAACACGCCCCGCATCATTACCTATAGAACAAAAACTTACTAAATTATTCGGTAACATGGTTTATTTATTACTTAACAATTAACATTATTCCTTTTAAAAATTTAATTAAATAGAGCACCAAAATTTTTTGAATTTTCACAAAAATATCACACGTTCGCTGCAAATATAAAACAGAAACCGCCGCACATTAGCCCATTAATTACCACAAATTACTAAATAACCGCTGCAATATATCACTTACTCGCCATTTTATATTTAAATGGAGTGTTTGTGTTTATTAAACACCACCATTTCGTTCATATCAATGTTTACTATACAACGTTTGTGTGATAAAATTAATTTATAATTCAAATTAAATGCAAAAGCTAATACAAGCTATAGATGCATAAGCAAATAATGTACTCGCAAAAAATTTCATAGACTAGCATGTAATTTATATAGTCTTCCTGAGGAAATGATGTTCAACTATTGAAGATTACTTCCACGCACGCGATCTTGGCGATATGAATCGATGTAAAGGTTATTAGTAATTATGTTGGCTTATTTACGTGTACGATTATTTATACATATAGGTGATTTACTCGTTATCGCTTCTTATATTATAATTGTATAGGTAGCTAAGTATGTTAAGGAAAGCAAAATGTAATAAATTGTTCACAACATTATTAATTTCAATTTTTTATTTAAGGACATACGGTTATTGTACATGTGTTTATCCAAATTAAAAACATAAAGTAAATGTTTGTAGAGCGAAGTAAGTTCAGCAGTTCCTTTCACACGTTTCCGACGATTTAACATACCTAATCTAATTATTTCCAGGTGGTGGTATAATGCATGTTCTAGTAGCTACTATAATTGCGTACACTTATCCTTTAACAACACGATCCTGAGCTTTCAATTAGTATAACCCAAATTAAATTTTACTCTGCAGATATAATTTCAAAACTCAGCGTTGGTTTACTTCCCGTAGTTTTCGATGTGAAGTCAAATAATTCTTCTAATAGTGGTATTCGTTTTAGCTGCGGAAAAACTAATAATTGAGAAATCGATTTGTGGAAAAGTATGGGCCACGGTTCATTCGCCGGCTATTCGGTTGGGCGTCGGACGAAATCTACTTGACGCTATCGAACTTAACTGGGACTTCAGTTCCTGCGCTAACTTCCCTAATCAGGTAAGAATAAATCTGAATAAATTATCTTTGGGTTATTACGGTTATAGTTCACAAAAAATTATATTACAAATTAACACATTGACTGAGAATAAGTTGGAAGGATTTATCTAGGATTTATATGGGAGAGTTTTGAAATTAAAAACAATATTTAGCGTATAATTATTCTTTACTTTACTTTAGTAATTATCTCTCATATTTCAAAATTTTATTTGATACAAAATATAACATAATTTAATAGAAAATATGTCCATCTCTTCACTTTTCCACACTTTGTAGAGATATTTTAATTATCTAATAGCGAAATTAACAGAACTTATTCAGAACCACTTTGTGAAATTTTAATCGAGACCATGCATAAGTACAAAAGGATGGCCGTCGTTTTATATTTTCTCTTTCATAAATGGACAATCAATCAGAGTCAACGATTTGCATGTGTTACAAAATAATGTTCTGATAATACGATAAAATTGCATATCAATGGACACTATACGATAACAATTCATTCACATTATTTATAATGAAAACTGTGAATTTTTACCAATGATCGGTGCAATATCTACCAAATCTGAAATCTGATAAAACATTTTCTTGATAAACCTTATCTTCTATGTTTCGTACAATATACTACAGTTCTATAACTCTAACGAGTCCTTATTAAATGACCCTAATAAATCAGTTGCAAATTAAATTTGTCTTCATACATTTTGACGGAATCTATAGATACCTTCCGGACCATAGTTTCGGACCATCGCATAATCTTAATCGTTTTATTGTTTGAATATTATTTTTGTTTTGCATTGTTAGAAGAACCTAAAGTCAACGACTGATGGTCAACTAAGTTGGAAATACACTATAAACGTACTAGATACAATAAGTTAATTAGAGGTATAAAATTTAAACTATAGGTAAGATAATCCCTCCACAGATCGGTCTTTTCGATAACAGGCCAACATCATGGGACAACGCGCTCGCAGTGTTCCCAGTAGAATCCATCTACGGTCACATAGTAACAAATATATCTTTGGGCGAGCCTGACTTACCAGCTGGTTGGCAGTCAGGTGGAGGTCTACGAGGACCCCACTGCTTATGGCCCTGGGTTGGGGCTGGTGACCATTATATAACTACTTTTAATTGTTTGAAAATACAACCTACTTGGATGGAAGATTATGGGTTCGTATCATTGTTAGATTTTTTATCGTAAGTAATCATTTCATGCTTTGTGTATATTAAAATAAGTAACGATACTTTAAATGCGAAAATTTTTCTTTTTGTAATTTAATAAAATACTAAGTCACCTGATAATTTATTTTCTGATGCTTCGATTCAAAATCTATAAAAAGATCAACCTCAATACAACAAACATTGTAGGTATAATATTTCAATAGAATTGTTATCGTAACATAACCAAGCAATTAGCGGAATCTAATTTGCTTTCATATTCACGCTGTTATTGATACGTTTATAGTGGAAATACAGCCACATAACATAATATACCTGCTTATAGTGAAAATTGTGTTGTGCTTAACTACTCAATCGCAGTGTTTGAAAGTCTCATTAGCTAGTAGTGTTAGTGTTATTATAACATAGTTTACATATTATATTTATAAGCGAAAATGAAAAAGAGTGAGAAAAAAGAAATCTCACAACAAAAGTGTCAAAAATTTTACTTCCGGTAATAAATTGCTCATCATCATTACATAAACGTCAATCTCACACATTTGGACACAGCTTGACAAAAAAATGTCATACTTTTTGAACATAATGCACAAGGGAAATGAACGATTGAACGAGACAAAGATAAAATATCATTCACTCTTTAATCAGAAGATCGGTTTATGTAGTGTCTCGTTACTTTCCTGCCTACGTATTTCCTTACAAGTTCGTTGCCTCTAATATGATTAACTTGAAAAACAATACATTAATGTGCAATATTCTCAATTCTCTTTTGTTCGCAACTTACACCATCTTTTAGTATATATGTACTATTAATAATGATTGATAATAAAAAAATGATGAATAAAGATTTGGAGCAATGTTGAACCTACAATTGTAATTTTTGTTAAACACAAGACAGCTTGAAATTTTTATAAACCATATTATTTTATCAATTTACCCATAACCGCTTCGGAAGCATTTTGCACGTATTTCCTCACAAAAAAGTCGTACAAGGTAATCTGAGGGGTAATGACTTAGGTACAGCAGTATATTAATACTGGAATTATCCAGTGCGCAGAAATGACAGAGCTTCGTCTAACGCCATCAATTTTCCTAACTGGAAATAATTCTGCTTTAAGACATCATAGTAGGTACCCTGAAGTCCTTGCAAATCTAAATAGAAAACGTTTTAATTTTCCAGAGACAAGATAAATAAACTCCGTATTGGTGAGCTAGCGATCGCCGGCACACATAACGCGGGCGCTTGGCGCTTCGAAACAGAGATAAGTACAGTCTCCAGAGACAGCTTCGTGCTCTGCCAAGACCGGTCTATATGGGCACAGCTTGTTTATGGCATCAGATACTTCGATTTCAGAATCGCGTACTACGACTTCTATCCGCGACTTGAAGATAGGTAAGTGTTTGTTCTACTCTATAATTTATAGCTTGTTTACCTGCGAACCTTATCATTAGAACAATATTTTCAGAGACAGACAAATAACGTTATTTGTCTAGTAAATAATTGAACGGAATTATGCTATAACTGCTGTGTAAAAGATTTTCAATATACAGGATAACAAATAACAGATTTAATTAATATAGAGCTATACCAGTGAAAATTGAAAGGTTGTTCGATGTTATATATTGTTTAGATAATTCGTATCCTCCAATTAGAGTTATATAAAAAAAACTAACATTTGTCAAGCATCGTTCAAATTTCATGCAATTAAAAGTTCTATTATAATCTTTGAATCTATTGCTTATTGATTGATCGCATGAATTTGTTTTTATTAAAATTAAAAATTCAGGCATACATAAAGCCGAATGAAGGCTCTATAGTCTATCAGATGAACTTTAAAATTGTAAGTTGAAATACATAGGTATAGAGACATTAATTGTTTCAAAGACAGACATAATAAAAGTAGTGCGCTACATGAACATTATTGACAAAGATGGCCTTTTTATTATATATGTATGCATAATATTTAATAGTATACATTAATTTGTATGTAATCCTTATCTGAACAAAATCAGTTCAAGCCGAAGTAATTTCGGTCACCATTTCACATTGAAAAAAAACACACCTTTCAGACAAATATTCTTTTAGAACTGAGAAGGTTAACTCAGATAATTAATGACTAAACCACCGCTTAAAATTACGACATTTTAATGTTCAATTTGCGTTAAAACAATGAAGTGTGAAAAGTGTATCTCATTATGCAATAGTCATATTCGAAACTCGCAAACCGATATTACACGAATCGCGGTCAGGCGGTGGTCACGCTTCGCTTCGCCCGGCATATTTAGAGGAACACAATATCATTGTTTATATAAAAAAAGATTAACATAATATTAATTGGACTTGCGCTTAATTTCGTCTATTGGTTTATAATTATTTATATAGGAAGGATTAAAAATATTAATTTAGATAGTTCATGTTGTCTATTATTGTCATCTAGGTCATTCTTAAGTTTCAACGAGTTCTATATTATCCTTATTAGGTGTTAATGGTATGAGAAATTCAGTCTTGCTAGTTTTATAAATATATAGATTCCATTTATGTGTATAACAAGCAAGTGCTCCCAGGTGAACGGAATAACAGAAACACAATACATAGTATATCAATAAACAATGCAAAATATCGAATATAAATAGTACATAGTAACTCAATGAATATAAATAACATATTTAATACCGTTCGCGATTGACTAATAACTTAAAGTAAATGTTTTAACGTAACAAGATACATGGCATACGTAAATAAGCACCTATTTATTATTTATTTATCAAAATTCAAAAATATCAGAGACAATTAGGTATTATTTGTTCAATATCTCTCAATCAACAATGTTGGTGTTTTTTTTTTAATATCTGGTAATTATTTGGGATTAATAAACGATTAAGAATTATCGCGACTAATTATTAGCTTTATCTAGTTTTGGGATCTCATAATTCGGTTTCAAAGGATCAACACAACAGTAGAATATAAAATATGATACACAAAAATCTGATTAAATTTTACATCGAACAGTTGTACACTACTGTAGAGGAATTCTTCATTACCTATACAGGTATTTAATATTATCAAATATCAACTATTTAATAATTTTATTACAAGAGAAATTTAATATTATTATTACGTTTACGTTACACAAGCGGAATTTTATAGATATGTAATTCGCTGAACTATTCGCTGAAAAATATAACTACGTAACTAAATTACTTATTACGATATTAGACACTATTATTAATTATGATAAAGTGGTGGATATAGTTTCATAGCATCTAATTAGTACACTGACTTAATAATAATTAATTGTTCTGCTAATATAATATAATCATATTCTGCTAATATAATATAATCAAAAATAGTAATTTAAAATTAATGGATATCATATCTGGACATAAATTAATATTTTAATTTTTTTTCTTCTACTGTATTGGAATCTACTGTGGGATATAATATTGTATTTGATGTAGTTTATAATATATTTGCACGCTCAACTACGAGCAGAATGTTTAAGGATCTATATTATCTGTATCTACAAACATCTTTGTAATTCTACATTCTGCAAATAAAGCAATTTGAATTTGAATTTGAATAAACAGGTGATAAAGCCAATCAAAATAATATTAGGAACTTGATATAATAAATATAATCCTATAAATTTAAATTGATAATTAATTACTTACGTCGAATCAATAGTTAACATTTAATAATACATTTTTTTTTAAATTTACAGGTACTGGCTCAACCATAACTTAATTCGAGTCCGTCCACTTTTACCTCTCTTACGAGAAATAAAAGCCTTCTTAGACTTAACAAAAGAGGTAAGCCAATTCGTAATTATAACCCGATTATTTCGTTTTCAAAATTATGAGAAAATAAGTAACGTAGAGATATTTGTAATAGATTTTAACATTAAGTATACTTTTTAAGTACCTACCTATTTTATTTATAGTTTTCTCCGAATTTTAACCTTATAATTTTATTTTCGTTGATTATTAATTTAATCATTCTAATTTTAAAAGTTTCATCAAATTTAGTTAACAGTATCTTAAGCTAACAATACAACAATATCGTAAATAACCTATGAAGCAAAAATATCGATACATGCTTTCAGGACAATATTCATTTTACATCATAAAATATTTCAGGTAGTGTTCCTAGACGCTCATCATTTCCCAGTGGGTTTCTACGACCCGAATGGGGTTCCAATAAGATCAGTTCACGCGGGTTTGCTTGAACTAATGCATAGAGAGTTGGGGCCCCACATCGCTACGGCGACTCAGTACCATACTGGGGCCGGTACTCGGGGCCCCACATTGCAAACTCTTATTGATAACGATAAGCGTTTAGTCTTCAGCTATGTAGATAATACTATTGTAGCAGGTAAGTTTATAGCTATTTTCATTTATACCAATACTTATTACATACAGCAATATTTTAGATAAAGATTTGATAATCCACCGTTTATTACCACAACGGTTTACATGATTTTATTTATTCATTTGATTTATTAATTTAGTATCTTTCTCGAAAAAAAACTATTGGTAGGGAATATCCGATTATCATAAAACTTATGAAGAAAATCCATGAGACGCTGTTATTAGTTTCCGGGCCGGCTCTTTATGAAATAATATTATAAGCCAAAAAATCTGTTCACAAAATTGCTATTCATATTTGGTAGGCGACCCTTAATTGCGTTTTATTATTCACATAATATTTTAACTCATTTTACCTCTTTTTCTTCTAAAATTATAAAAAAATCTAATAAACAATATCTTAAAGCAATTCCATTCATTATTGATACAAATATAGCGTATACCGACTATCTCAGGTCAAGGGTAGTCTGTGGCGAGAAGCTTGACCTCGAGACATATGTACTAGTGATTAAGTACATCGCTTGTAGAAAATAGGGATAATACATTATGTCGGTCATTCCCTGCCTTCTTGACAAATTCTTTCCATTTTATCAGGATTTATACGGTCAACAGTTAAGATACCGTGGGTCTAATATATATTACCTTAATTAAAACGAAACTTCTCATTTTCTTCATTAAAACTTCGATTAATTACCAAGTTTGATCGAGATTGTATTTGGTTTCCGAGAAACACTTGTGCCGAACAAAATTCATAGTAAAAAATACTTAAGTAATTAAGTTTGTTTTTAATTTGTTTCAGAAAATAACTGGTTGTGGCCAATTCTACCTCACTTGTGGGCTAATACAAACAGTCCCACAGAACTTTTGAAGTACTTAGATCGCGCAATAGGTACCTCTCCACAGCCATCAGCCCGTTCCCCAATGTTCTCCGCGATGGCTCAAACCACACCTACTGTACTTGACATCCTCTTCTTGAGAGGGTCCTTACGTGAAAATGC
>CAJQZN010005831.1:0-12834 GCA_907164685.1 Colias eurytheme | reverse complement strand
AAAGCAAAATGAAGTTTGTCATTCAGTGGATTAAGGATAAGAAAATGCACGAAATTGTTTATGTATACTTACTTCAATTTATTATACATATTTACCATTTATATGAGACTTTATTTATCTGTCTATATATATGAGTTTCATTGCATTTTTGTACTAAAATATGTTTACCTAAAAATTGGAGCTAGTGTGCATCATTCTTCTTTTATGAGCTTAAGTTAGCGAAAAATTACACTTAAATAAAAAACAGGGCACACATAAGGATATTTACCCTACAAAGTTGTCAGTATTTTATTAATATTGGTCACAACTCACATCACAATATCCAAACATTAACTTAAAAAAAACGCACACATTAATTTTAATTTAGTCTGTTTGTACGATGTTATAAATTATTTCGTAAGAACTTATGTACTGATTTCATAATTTATTAAACAAAAAACTGAGGTACTATGTGTGATACTGTGTTATTGTACACTTTAGCATATGGAATTGCTCGTAATCTGTGTTAATATGAGGCTAAGGTAACCTTTAACACAGATAATATAATACCTACTATATTAACTTACCTTTATTCCGGGCCTAAATTTCAGCTCTAACATTCAGTAGCGTATTGCGTAAATGACAAAAAAAATATATTCATCCTTTCGTATTTATTATCTACAAGTTACATTGAGTTACTATGTACTACGTACTAGATAGGGGAACGCTACTACACAGTACACTATTTGTAACACGAGTTAGAGCCAAGCGTCTCAAACATCGCTTATATCAATGACTATAAACCGCCTCACGCGCGCCCCGCACCGCCACGGTTGTCGCACAGATTTTGTTCGTGGTGTCTGTCCTCTCTATACGTAGTAATAATACCTCAATGACAAGTTAGTAGTTTTATCACAGTATTACAATAAATAATATTGTAATACTGTGGTTTTATCACATTTGTAAGTACCTAATTACGTGTACTTATTTTAGACAAAAGGTAAAAAATAATAATTTAAATTAGAAAACAAATCAGAGACTAGGTAGGTAGGACTAAGTATATTATGTGAAGGTGATGGAATGCTTTTACATGACTACTACCAAATAATGATCAAGATATTCCATTTTCTTTGTTACGTGTATCAACTATCAACGGATTAGAACATAACATAGGTGTGAATATGATAAACTATATATTAATATCGATCATGGCTCTCAAATTGGAGTCAATCAAATTAAATACATATTTAGTACGGCGTGTCTACAAATCGTGTCACGCACAAAAATCATTATTCATTTGCATCCGGCATACAAGCGTTTTGTAATCGTTTTGTTTCTTGGGAATTTTTTTTCAAGGATTCAAAGGAATTGGGCAATTGTATTCACCTTGCTTTGGCCCTCAATAGGTCTATGTGTCTTAGATTAAAAGGTTAACTTGCTGAAGGGTGTCGATGTGTGTTCAAGGGTTTAGTAGGTACCTACGGACATGCAGAAAATAATAGAGGAAATAAAATATTTCAATAAAATACTATAATATAATATTTACCAATAACGATTAGAATTATTATGGTAGTAATAGGTAATTTAATAATAGGTAATATATATCTGTGTAATATATGATTGTATTGTGTATGATAGGTATATAAAAATTGTGTAAGAATATTGTATATATTATATGATGCGCCAATTTTTAAGAAATTAATCTCCTTAGATAAATCTCTTAGCTTTTCACTTTTCAGTAGCTACTATTTTTTACGTGTTTAATTCTTCATTAAAGGAGAGTGGAATCCTATATATTATATTACCGTATTTGTAAAATTCTCTCCATTGTGAAGAGAATAAATAGACCTTCAATAAATTCTTACGGTACACACAATAGCAACAGACCATCGTCTGTAGATAGGTACTCTATGTCAATGTTTAACCAACTTATAATAGACACAGCCGTCAACAACAAAGAACAACGAATCATAAAACTCATTAGCTGCGACTTCTTGTAAAGGTCATCAAATCGAAACAATAAGTCAGCGCTAATCAATTTTAATTGCGACCTAAACCAGAATATCTTGACCTTTGTAATGGTAATGTTAGTTTAGAGCTAGGGGTCAAGTAAAACTGGTTGCAGTCATGTCACGTTGAGTCATTACAGCCGAATGTGGCGTTTTCCCGCTAATGGCACTCATTGCCCGCCAATCAGTTTAGTACGTTTGCGGCATGTGCTAACTGCGGCGCCATCTTGCCACGCGTCTTGCGTTCTAATTTTAAAATTTAGAACGATATTGTTTTTTTTTTCTTTTTTTGTCTGCAAAGAACATAGCATGCCAATAGATAATTAATTACAGTGAAAGGACTGAAATGTCAGGAATATGATAGAACTGGGCACTGGACACTCCTCTTCTATTATAATATTTACAATAAATAGTTTTGCATCAGCGCAAGTAGATAAGTAGAGCCAATATTTACGTTATACTTAAAGCCGACTCTAGATAAGTCTCTTTAGCACACACGGACAATAATAAATAATGATCACTGTTTCCAAGTATTTGTATGTGGGGTCCTGGGTTCGATTCCTGGTGGAGACGAAGAAAAAAAAAACGTCTCGGTCCGGTAGGACACAGAAGGCTGATTACCTACTTGTCCTTGGTAAATGTTAAAAATACTATGTAATGACGATTCGAAAGTGCTACTAAATAGTAGTCTAATTGAATAAATGAATGTTTGAGTTTGAGTTTGAGTTTGAGTCCCTAAAGAAAATCGATCACTAGGGGACATGGGACTTCACTTACAAAATCTTACAAAATATTTTGGATCAGTAATGTCTACCACATTTAACCTGGGTAGTCTTAAACTTATCTAGGTATACCGCTAGGACCTAATGTCTATCATACCCATACTAGACTGAGATTCTCTATACATGTAGCAAATGAAATCAGCGTTTAGTCAAATCCCTGTACACTGTACAGCCAGTATTATCCACACAATGCAATGTGTTAATTGTCAATAAGTGATGGCCGGCCACCCGCGTCGTATGTATTTTAGTTTTTACTCTCCGTTAGTTCGCCATAAATGTGTTTATGGTCAGAGTGATAGTGTTGTGATATGACCGTAACGTTTATCCGTTTATCGATATATGCTTTTGCTGTGGTTACACTTGCCTTTATGGTTATTTTGAGTTGGTTGTATAATGCTTTAAAATGTAAGGGAAATGTTTGTTATGGGAGTTTAATCGTTGTGGAACGTCTCTGTAGGCAAAGGAAATAAAATGTATATCATTCAATTGATGTCCAATTTTACTATTAAATTGGATTAATTGGAAATATTAATTTTACATACACGTAACACGTGTGTTTCTTAAAGTAAATATCCTATGTCTCATACCTAAATCTCTGTCATCAGAACTTATGCTAAGTCAAGTTCTGTAATAAGAAAATCTCAAAACATCCCCAAATCTTGTCAATAACTCAACAAACAGCAACATTCAATATCCACTTCGATAACTCATGCCATTCGCCGCCTCCCTCGTTAGCGAGTTGAAATTTTAAATTCATCGCGAGTCATTTGGCGTCGCGGTCCGCGATCGCTCTGCGCGGGACACATGACGTCATTAGTCAAGTGGTGTGGGTGGATTGATCGCTTTTGATATTTGCTATTTTTGAGTGGAAATGATTTTCTTTTCAAGATATAAGTTTTTGAAGTGTATCTTCTTAAGGCGCGTTGAGAGTAAAATTTCAAGGTCGTATCATGGTAATACCGTCACGTAATAGAGTAAGACGACGATTTTGGTATCTTTGAATCTTGTGCAAAGAACTTTCACTTCTGATACGTGTGCTCGGTACACACGCTCTTTTTTGAGTTTTCGTAGCTAGCAAGTACCTAATTTATATCTTATTTTAAGTTCGCAGTACCGAATCTAACAGAGATTTAAAATTATACTAATTATGTGTAATAAATAATAATATATAATAGTAGTAGTAAAACAATAAATAAAAAAAATATTCCAAAATACAAACCAATACAGTATAGCGAAGTAACTATTCTCTAATCTGTGGTATAGGTACCTACATGTATTAGTCTCATTAATTACTATCTATTCATATTATGTAATACATATTGTATACTACTTGGTGGAACTTACACCGGACATTATTTTAAAATCTTAACTACATTTTTTATACCAGCTAGGTAAATAAATAGATCTCCTAACACTACATTGCGAAAGTATCAAGCACATTCAATCCCAGTACTAGCAGTTTTGGCGGCGGAGTGTCGCGGGCGGCGACATGACGAATAGCCGTGTTCGAGCGTTCCAAATTTAAAATCTGCCGCGTAACGCTCAGCTAATGGCATTGTTTATGGAAGCGTTGTAGCTGCCAGTGACTTAGCTTTCAGACTCACGCATCGGCTGTACGGCCTGTTTCCTTTGCCTTAAATGACGCTTGAAATTGGAATAAATTGCGCCAAAAATGTTCTTAAATTTTAAGGCGTCATATTTCAAGAAAAACGTTGTTTATTAGGTTTTCCTTATTAAATAAACAATATTATTAGGGGATTAGGGATAATATTGCTTCCAGCGATATTACTTGACACAAACCACAAATAGATACCAGTAAAATTGAAAGACACAACCATTTTGAAAATTATAATAACAAACAAACACCATAAATGCCTGCTTTCCATAATATCAGAAGAATAGACAACAATAATAGAGGCTGTGATAGAGGTAACGTCTCGTCTTATTATAACTAAATGTTCTTGTAAAATTTATAGTCGCCTCTATGTAGGTATGGAGATAAATTGAATGATCGCATGGAAGTTTAACGGTCACCAACTTGGAATGCAAATTAGAAATTTATATTATCATGGCACCTTTTCTATGTTGTAATGAGGAATTATGTTGGCTAGATCGATTTAAATTTCTAAAATGTTACTATGTTGGAATAAAATAATATAGAAATATTACAATAAATCAAATTAGTAAATATTGACGATTTTTATAATTATTTTAATTATGTTTTCAACTGGAACGAGTACCTACTTTAAATAGGTAATGGGGATTTGTTGCTGATCTATAAAAAGATTTTGTTTTTCTTTGTGTTGTTGTGGTGATCATTCAGTATTTTTATCTTTGTGAAATAGGTAGGTATGTAACTACCTACTTTACAAAAAGACTTCTACTAGTAGATACCAAGTAAGTAGATTTCCAATGGCATCATAACGACTCTATATCTCTATAATAAAATATGTTTCCGTTATTTATAGTGATTTATATAGTTTATGATTAAAATTGCAGCACCACTCGAGTCAGGAAGCTGTGGTGTTTTTTATTATCCCGGGGCGTAAATTAAGTTGTCGATTCTGACTTTTTCATTTCTGAATTCGGAAGTAACTAGGTACCTACACGTAGGAAGGTGCGTAATGCATAAAGTCTGGTCAAAATCGATTCAAGTGTTTCATTTTTACGAAGACACAATTTTTTACCTACTGCACACTTAGTTATTACAACAGATCGTACCAATAGGTATAAGTCCTACGTCTGTATTAATTAGCATTTCATAAAAATCTATTATTTTATTATTTCAATTTTAATTATCAATCACGACGATAAAATGAAAGCCACTCACATCCCTAAAAAACCACAACTATCAAACACTTAACTTTATTCAATCGTAACTCAAGCTTTCAGTAACTTGAAAACAACCCTTGCACTTAACCCTCTACAATAAAAATAAAGGGACAATAAAGCCCGGGTCTAAAGTACCCCTGAGCAAATGAAATGGAATGCAAATGTTGAGTATAAATTTAGAAGGTACTTCGCGTGAAAAATCTTTTTAAGGAGTCTTCGAGGATTTTGATATTGAAAAAGTGGAGACGTAGGAGCAAACGATGTTTATTTATAAGTGTCCTTTTAGTTTGATCATGTCCCAGACGATGTCCCAGACGACGGAGTGTTCGATATTTCGGGATAAGAACCTTCCTATCCCGAAATAATATTAGTAGTAGTATTACCTACACAAAATTAATAAAAATAAACTCATATTTTAAAGAAATTAACGAATGGTAGATACCTATACCTATAGTTCAAAGGAAAGGCGAAAGTTTGTAAGTATGGATGTATGGATGTTTGTTACCTACTCTTTCACGTAAAAACTACTGAACCGATTACAATGAAATTTAGCACACATATAGAGGGTAACTTGGATTAACACATAGGATAGATTTTATCCCGGAAATCCCACGGGAACAGGAACTATGTGGGTTTTCCTTTGAAAACGCGGGCGAAGCCGCGGGCGGAAATCTAGTAAGTAATATTATGAGCTGAACTCTTAGATGTGCTGAACTAAATACCTAGGTAGGTATGCATATTTTTAAAGACCCTTATATTATAATTTTAAGCTCTCCCTAGAGAAGAAAATATACAGATATTAAGATACAGTAGCTTACAGCAGTTTTACAGTTAAAATAGATATTAACGTCTATATTGTGATGTGCTCATGTTGTATCCAAGAAAGTAATTTTCACAAAAAAATCACCAGGAATCGAACCTTGCACCTATTTAAACATCAAGACAATCTTTTCCAGTAAGCATTGACTTCAGAGCAAATAATCGTAAACCTGTTGATACCATACCCCGCATAAAGTTTTATGTGCAAAGAAATTGTATCTACCCTACTTGCTTTTATTGTTTCTTTTTAGATCTTTTTTATTTACCTAAAGCTTGAAAATATAAATGCAAGGAAGCATAAAACGCTTTATAAATATGAATGTTTGTTTTTATTGAGAATGGAAAGATAGATTTGGATGTACCTAGTTTGATGAATTTGATAAATTAAATTTACCCTGGTTCAGTATAGGGGATTTCACCTTGCTGCTGCTAGACTAAGAATAAAAATAATAATTAACGAAGATACCTACACGTTCGTGGATTTAATCCTATTGAAAAACCTGAAACTTTAAATAGATGATTAGAAAAGTTTTTGTTCATGAAAAAAAAAACATGAATTATGACGTTTTTCGACAAGCCTAGGTACCTACCTATTAAAAAAAATAGGAAACAGCAAGCTTTAATTCCCAAAGTACTTACAAACTTACCCTCATAACTCCCAATAGAATCCAATTACGCAAACAACGGTACAAAAAACATTTTACCATTAGGTGCAGAAAGTTGGCAAATTGAATGGCCAACTTTCAGGAGGACCGCTGGATGTAGTTTGTTTAATTTCATTCGTATTCATTGAGATTTTGATGGTCTATAGCAGCTGTAGGAGTGTAATAAAGTTGGTTTAGTGCTAATTCTACCTAAGATACCTAGTCTACCTTTTACCGTTTACCTATCTATGAGTACGGTTACGGTTTCTATAGTAGGTATGGATTAGTACCTACCTATGCAGTAGCCACTATCTATGAGTAGGTATCTAATATAAAGTGAAGTCCCATGTCCCCTAGTGCCCCTAGTGGGGTAAGGGGCAGATGCATTACATATACATCTGTTTCATTGATCGATTTTCTTTAGGGACAAGTAGGTGATCAGCCTTCTGTGTCCCACCAGACCAAGACATTTTTTTTTCTTCGTCTCCACCGGGAATCGAACCCAGGACCCCTCGGTGTTACGCTCACGCGTCAACCACTGTACCGAGGAGGTGGTCAGGTATCGAAAATAGCTAGACTAAAATCCGATAGGTATAAGTTATAACCTATGCAGTAAAATTTAGCACCTAGGTATAGGTAGGTAATAAGTAGATAGTAGTTAGTATCTATCTAATAACCCTATAACTGCAATAGCCATCTAGGTAATTTACTAGGTAGGTAGGTAATCATTTTTTATCCATTTTGTTTTCAACATATACATTCAATTCACACACAAACTACCTATGTCTGCCCCATGCCCCAATACCCCATTACCACGGGACATACCACCTACCTGCATATAAACATATAACGTATATCTGTCTAAGGTAGGTACAAAACCCAAAAAACTTCAACATATCTTCAATTTGCATATCAAGTCTGCCCCAGACCGCTGGCCCCATGCCCCATACCCCACTATCTAAGCTAATTAGCTCATCTCGTGTCATTTGTCACGGGCGTCGCCAATCAATAGTTCCGCGCAGACTCCCTTCGCATTATGAGCTAAGTGTTATATGGCGGTTTTGTTCGTTTTATTTGATAGACGGAATGGATGGATTGATTGTGATACGAATAGGTACGTAATTTTAGTGTTGTAATACCTACTGTTTTAAATTTATATGACTAAAATAAACGTATCTAAACCTAAAATCTCTATTTATTTGTACATGGTCAATGCTTTCTAAGAGAAAATCTAATGTTCTGAAAAGACACCTCTGTACCTAAAGACACTCTTGTCCTACAACAAAAGCGTAGGTAATGCATCGACTTAAAGATAATAGACGCCTACTAGGTACATTAATTTCCCTGAATTACAGGAAGTTCAATAAGGAATATAAGTTCCTCTCTATAGATAACTTTTATTCTATGGCCTTATTAAAAAAAATTATATCGTAAACATTCTAAAACACGTGTAAAATGTAGGTACTAACATTACCATGCCATATTTTCACTCACTTTATGAAAGTTCACTGAAAGCATCTGAAAGTTAACTAGCAACGTAGGCGGCAACCCATCAATATGTCAAAGAGAACATTTTTAAATTTAAATTTAGAACACGTTCGTGGGCGTGACATCCAACGCCATTGGTTAATATTGTCACGCGCGGTGACGCTGTGACATTATGAACCAATCACGAGCGAGCACTGCGGTGACAGTTTCAACCAATCACATTTCCCGCCCACAGTTTCGTCTATTTGAATTTGGAACGTGAAAACTCGTGTTTACGGTTGTTTTGTTTTTGGTTAGAATAAGTCTTGAATTTCTTTGAATAAATTAATTGTAGAATTATTTTTAATCGGCAATAAGCCGTTGTGATAAAAGTAACTTTTATTTGGTAACCTTTTTAAAAAGCATGGGTAACCGACTTAGAATTAGCATATTTGTAATTTGACCCACTTTAAACAGTTTTTCATTCTAAACTGCGTACATTTATTAACGATCGGTCACAATACAATAATTTCATGATATTATTAGCTTGTTGTTTAGTAGATAATAATCATATTCAATGAAAAACAGTCCTGAATTTCAGAGGTGACATTTTAAACCAATCGCGAGACAGCGCGCTCTTATTGGTTAAAAATGTCGCCTAGAGATGTCATTGTGTTATGAGTAATGAGAGAGAATATAATATTGTACTGAAAAATAGGTAGGTATATAGGTATACTAATGTACCTATACCTATATAAAGAGGAAATTTGTTTTGCCTATTTGTATAGTTTTGTACCTAGATACGATTGTAATGTTTTCAAACATGAGAGCGATTTGTACCAAGTTCGAAAGCCTGAGTGGACGAATGGTGCCTAATAGTTAGTAATATAAGTATCGATATCTAAGCCCTAGGGCTTAGGCCACATATATTACTTTTCCATCAGGTAGATACCTACTGTACCTATGTAGGTATATTTTGTTTTATATTTCAAAATTTTAAAATTCATTCGAAATTCAATTGTTCTTTGCCTATTTAAAAAAATATTTTCAAAATTGGAACGTTCGACAGTTCTTTATAAAATTTTGTTCTTTTTTTAATTTCATTGCGTGGCACAGGAGCGTGTTTTATGTACAAAATTGTGTAGCACGAGCTTCATCTTGTGATCAAAATGAAAATGGCCGCTGGTGATCGGCTTCCGTGTGGGAATTTCGCGTGATTCCTTGGGCGATGTGTTTAGCCTTTCATTATTTAGATTTATAATAATCTTTGATATCGCTTTTGAGGTTTTGATTATATATTGATGAAGAGCGAGCCGTGGATTTAATGTAAGTACGTGGAATTGGTTAAAGGTTAACGGAAGTGTGTTTATAGAGTTTCTTCCTTGTAATATTTAGAGATATGTTTACCAAACATGTTAATACTTAGGTACAACAAGAGAGAAAAGCAGTTTTAATATGATAATTTAAGAAACACAATTGTGTTAGGTAGGTAGACCTACCTAATCTTATCTAACTGGCCTACTAATCTTCTTTACAATATACCTACCTAGATATCACTCAGAGTTCTATCTACGTTCTATTTACGTTTCCTATGTTTTTCGGCTCTATCTAGTGATTTTAAGTTTTTTTTTTTTTTATAGACTGTAATAATAGATACCTACCTTTAGATTATTAATTTAAGATTTGCATATAGAATGTAAATCATGACAAGTCGTGGGAAACAAAATACGTGACTTCTTATTTAAATTTTTTACACAATTTTCGAATGCCTGACGAAATTTAAATTTTTAAAATAGTCAAATTATCATGTCCCAGTGCTAATTTATAAAGAATGCAACCGAATTTAGCATTCCTTTTTATTACAATAATGCTCAAAGCAATAATTATTATAAAATGCACAATTTGTCAGTTTTAAGAACGTGTGCGTGGTTGAATGTTTCGAATTATTTAAATTTCGAATTAATGTTCGAAATTAGAAAATTCTGATTCGAATTTTTGGTAGTGACAACCCGTGAGACTGCAATATCGTGCTTTGATATTCAAATAGGTATTTCAAAGCAATTTTGGAATGCCATTTCTTACTTTTTTGATACCTATTTTGTTGTAGGTATAAATATTTAAATGAATTCCATGAACACTTAATATTAAAAGTTGTTAATTAATTTATTTTTTCTATAAAACTAATGTAAAGCGATCATAATCAATATCTTCGTTAATACTTAGTTTATTTAGTTTAATACAAAAATGCCTATCATCGAAGAAAAGTCTTCTTTAAGACACTTCCCAAAAAATAAAGAAGATCGTACATATAGGAAAACCATCTCAAAATATAGGTCGGTAATAGATATTATAAAGCACTTAGGTAGGCATCTACATATATACCTAATATCTTATACAAATACATATAAAAGTGACTTATTTAAAAAAGCTTGCAATTATTGAGGTCTGTACCTAATTAGTAATTATTGTAAAGTTCATATTGTGTTCACGCCTCAAACCTCGAAGGCTTTTAGTTACAAAATATAACAATTGATTTAAAAATATTTAGTTAAATACCCATTCTTTTGCAGTCTTATAAAATTACAATAAGTAAGATCTCAATTTTCGTATAATTGCACTAGGTATTTTTATACTTATTTTGGGCATATTTTGTTAACGTATTTCTACGTTTATTTTAGAACTAAGTGCCTCTAGGCTCTAATTTTTTAATACAAAAATATATTATGGCAAAACTATAAGAACCAATTGCAACCAGTAGGTACCTATGACAAGTTACCTAAGTAGTTTGGTACTTTTTAATATTCCTCATTTACCTATAGGTACCAAAAGGTAGGACAAAATATTCTTAATAACTTTACCCGTTATCACAAACAGACCAATTTTTTGCACTGTTTCATTCTACATCGTAAATACAATGTTCCGTGTTCCAAATTAAAATAGTTTCAAAATAACAGTCATTGTGTTGTAGCGTCGCGTGCAATATGGCGGCAGCTCGCGGCGACGCTTCCAAATTCAAAACTCGAGTTATGATGCGTTTACACTCTTGAATTCACTATTCACATCGTCACTCGACGATATATCGATATTTAGTACTGCTTTTGTCTTCCGACTTCCTTGTGGATAGTAACGAATAACGATGTATACCTATATGCGAATGCGTGCGCTGTTACAGATTCCATAAGATTTGGCATCGCGAAATTATGTTATTGTATACTTATTATTAAGTAAAACATTCGTATATGAGTGTCAACGAATCACCTTTGACACATTCATGGTCCTCTTACCGGTATTACGTCAAAAAAACCGCTAACACGAATACGCGAATCTCAAGGCGAACAGCGAGTGCACTGTTTTAACATGCGTGTTCGTTACTCGCCTCTCTATTCGAACGTGTAAATGCACCATACGAATTCGAATAGCAATTGTTTTTTTTAAGTCCTCGAGCAAAGGGTTTGCGTGATTCGGCCTGTGCCAAAGTGGCCCGTGCTTTATGAATCTTATTAGGACTTCGGAATTGTTTAAAGTAGCTATTTCGATAAATTATTTTGGTATTTGTGAATTATACATCGTTTTGGTGTCTTTTTTAAACTTTATTGTCTTCATCACCTTATAAGTAAGATTTTTCATTATTATAACTTGTCTTTTAGACTGTTATCTACCTACAATAGTGTGTACGAACTACGAATAAGCTAACATAATATTTGGATATACATAATATAGTATTTTCTTTTGTTTAATTTCACTTGAGTTTTACTTATTTTTCAGTGTAGCCTGTAGGTATTCAGATTTATTAGTAGGTTACTCGAAGATAACCACAGGCTGCTAATGAATCAAGGAGTTTCAGTGAGGTCATACCTACTCATTATTAGGGCCTATGGGTCACTGTTTAGTTGACTCCACATTTGCTCACACTAACCACTTAGCATAATTATTAAGTAGGATAAGTAGACTTTATTGGATTTTCATTCATAACAAAAACAGCTGAAAAGATTTTGATGATTCTTAAAAATTAAAATGTCTTTGTTAGAAGTATGACATAAATAAAGACCTTTATTTAAATCAAAATCTTAGTTTGCATATCTACCTACCTATAGGGTAAAAGTGGGATAGATGCCGCACTAGGATAGATGCCCCATTTTCAAAAAACCTCACTTCCCAGAGTCCTGACTACGAATTAATGATTTAAATAGGAGCTCATATCACCCCGAACCTCGTGTACGCATGAGCTGTTGTTTGGTGAAGACGTGTTTCGCTTGTGCGTGTTATAATATCGGCGGCGAACTTCACGAACACGTTAAAATT